>JAZAYU010000363.1:190565-465074 GCA_038501625.1 Corbicula japonica | reverse complement strand
AGTAAGGCACATTGGTTAGTATAGGTTTATGTCTATTAATTAATATTAAAAATAATCGGTCTCTCCTATTACGAAATGTGTGCGAGAACTTGCAAGATTTATGCAAAGTACGTTTGATGTTCATTCAACTGAAGGGACTTTTATGACTGGTTACATAATATTAGTATTACTTCTTATTTAAGCACATCCGTTTAATAGAGGGTATACCCGGTGATTAAGTATCGCAATTTTAACAAATGCGGAGATTATGTCAAATCTGTATCAATTCGTAAATAGATATTATTTTAAAGATAAACTGACAAATGAATGCTTACTTTTGTAAATTTTGTACTAAATTTACTAAATATGTTATTCTGAATATAAAGAAAATAGTTTTATGATTAAATGATACAATTTACACGAGAATATTGGTTGAATTAATTCATTAAAATTCGGATGCACATTTCAAGGTACGCAAAATCTAAGGGGAATCTGTCGCGTATTGTATAACATAGTAAATGTGACAATAACGTTATCCTGTGCCCGTAGCTTTGCTAGTATAAGATTTTTTTTTCCATTTCCACATAATATATGCAAATACTAATATCAACTCCGATGCTGCTGCCTTATTCGATTGGCGTTCGAAACTTTTTAATAGCATCTTTTGACAAGCACGTAATATTTACAGGCTAATAGTATTAACGGGGGACATAATACTGATTCGCATTATGTTTGCACGAGTTGTGCATGTCCACATGTTAGGCCGGTGGCCAGGAACATGTTTGCTCCCCCCCCTTAGGGAATTTTGTAGACATGATTTTTCTGAAAGCCTGTTATGTCCTGGATATTTTGCAGTTTGTTTGCACTCTGGCGAGTGGGGCATAAGGGTGTTACGGAGGTTTTAATATGTTACCCCTAAAATTTGTAGAAAAAATATATGGATTTTGAATCTTTAATTCTGCTCTATTCAGGATACGATTTAATAAAACTTATATTTTTATATAAGGATGAAGTATTATCTGTTGATTGATGTAGTTTTCATTTCAAAATTTTTGCACTTAGGTAACATATTTAGTGTATAACATACATAACCCTAAAAAGATGAAATTTAAGTCAGAAACTTACCTGTAGGATTTTTATTTGCAATCAAAATTTGGCAATAATACATGTTTTTGAAAGCTGCATGATCAAACAATATAAAACAGTGTGATTTTCATAAAAATCACACTGGCTATTGTAATAATTTTTCCATAATCTTATATGTTACCATATCGCTAATTCAAACGTTATATTCATATTTTGGGATAAACAAGCATAAAATATTGAGTTTAATTAAATTATTGAGCTTTATAAATGTAAGTGTTCTTGAAACTTGCATGACTTCAAATTTTCAACATACATAACATATGTTACTTATTAAAATAAGGCTTATTTCCTTGTTTTTATTTTTATTTTTAATGGTGTTAGCTGATATCTATTTGAAGAAATTAACTATGTGTGCTCTGTGCAATGTCCTGATGTTTGTTAGCCCTGGGTAGATTTCTAAATACATTCACAGACGTTTTTTTTAACTAATATTACTGATTGAATGAAGTATTTTCTCTAAAACTGATATTGTTGTACAAAGAACTGATTACATTTACAAAACTGTATCACGACTATGCAATCATTTTAGATTAAACTATAAAATAATAATAATACTAAGAAGTTTATAGTGTATACTATGTTATGTTATGTTATGTGGTTAAAATGTTAAAGTGTTTAAGCTTCTCAATTGTAAGCCTTCAAATCTCCGTAACATTTAATTCCCATGTATTGACAAAGTACAATGCATTTATGAATAAAATTCTAAAAAAATAACTTTTAGAATTGGTTCCAAAAAGTAAAAAGACAAGAGATAAAAAGATTGCTTAGAAAAGTGTTACAAACAAAACTAATTAAAATTAATTATATGTTACCTAATTATTTAAATAATGTTTTTTAGAAAGATCACTTAGAATAAAGAAAATAAATTTCTAAACTGTGTTTTACCCGGTAGTTTGTATCTAGATTACCGTAGAGTCATTCATAATGTGAATATAAACTATATTTACTAAAAACAAGGTTGAAAGCACCAGTTCTGATCTTTTAGAGCAATAATAACTGACATTGCTGTTAAATAAAACATGTGAAATAAGAAAAATAAATTGTCTTAAATGAAACATTATTTTTCCATTGTTCAAAGAAAGCTTAAAAATTTCTTAAGAATTCCTTAAGATCTTTGTAGAATGTTATTTTTATTAAAGACAAAAAGTGTTAAAGAGAAACATCCTAATTTGAAAGACAATCTGTGTAATGCAGGTGATGGTAAGCTAACAGACAAGTTAACGTTGACTTAATAATTTTTTAGGTAAAAATTATTTTACTTGAGTCAAAAAAATTGCTATATAATGCTCATGCTGTTTCAATGTTTTACAAATTCTACACTGAACCTTAGTATTTTAGATGAATAAAACTACTTTTAAAAACATTTCGAACATCAGATAATTTAATCAGCTAATTAGTGTTAAGTTTAAATTAAGTAGCTTTTAAATTTGTTATATATCAACTATAATATTATATTAAAATATTTATAAAAATGTTAATTAACTAATCATTTGCGGTTTCTTGCTTTTCTTTTCTTATTATTTTTGCTGGTTATTAAAGTAAAAATTGGTAACATATTATAGGATGACTAAACACATAAATAGAACAATAAAATGATAAAAAATGTTAATTTTGTTTATTCTTTCTTTTCTACATTTTGTTAGAACAAATTAATGTTATCTGTCTCAATCGAGAGTATCTGGACTTAGCTTTAGACTGGATGCAACAGCCCATGATTAGTGCAAACGTAAGCTGTATTACAATGTTGTCACTGAGTCATATTGATAGCTTTATTGTTAATTTAAAAAAAATTAAAATAGGACGAACTTAAACCATTTACATCATACACATTTATTTCAAGACATATTGAGCAGTACACATATCATTAACCTCTGAAGTTTAACTACATTTAAATTAAAAATAAATTTACTGTTTAATATCACCAGCATCAATACCTTAATTTCCTTTTGTAACATAATTCTTAATATATATTACCTATTTTAATACAAGATACATAAAGTGCAGGAAGGTTGGTAACTAAAATACGTTCTTTTGGGTAACATATTTAAAAATGGTGATTTATGATATGGTATTTAGTTTTATTATGATATAAAGCTAACTAATCGTTAAAACTCATGAAGAGGTGTATTTAAACAAAAACAATTACACCAAAACTTCAAATTTATAAACCATAGGCATAAGTATATGATATAGCATAATACTAAAGTCACATATATTACTTAAGTTATAGATAATATTAACAAAGTGTTTAACACAGTTTACCTTTAAATCACACAATATGTCTTTCAGAGTTTATTTCTTTATTATTTATTTTATTTATAAATATTTTATTTGCTATCTTTGAGATATTTTTTTCCATTGTTTTTTTCCAGATACTTTTGGTTTTCGGAATTTCAAAATATATGTATTTATTTACATACATTAAACAAGAAGTGTGTCTCAATGTGACTTTATTACATTTAAATACTGCATTCTTATTTATATTAATGAATTAAGCAAATAAAACAGAAATTACTTGCTAATGTAAGTAAGAAATGTTTCATACAACTTTTTAAACTAGGTTTTGATGATAAGTAACATATCTTATTGACTATTTATAGACCTATACCTTAGGTTGCAGATGTTTTATTGCATTAAAAATTAAAAAAAAACATCATCCTGGTGTAGAAAAATAGGTTTATTTCAGAATTATAATATAATATATAATTATAATTGCCAATTATTGCTTCAACGCATAAAATTTTCTCAAAGGTCACATATTCAAACAGGCGTTACGGTAAAACACCCCACTCGCCAGAAAGCAACAAATGGCAAAATGCGAAGAATGGGATAGGCTTTCAGAAAAACATACCTTTCAAAATTCCCCCAGGGGGAGGGGGGTCTATTGGCAGCTCAAGGTCTATTTCATTTATGGCTTGTTTTCCCATTTTCTTTTCTTTCGGTAACATATTTCAATATAGCGTTACGGGCTTATGTCCCAATGTATATCACTGTATTAAATTTGTCCTGAATTCTCATTTATTTTACTATATTTTACATATAAGCACAAATTACTTGCTACTGCATGTAAGAAATGTTCCATACATCTTATTTTACTAGGTTTTTATGTTAAGTAACATAACTTAATCACTATTTTAGACCAATACCTTAGGTTACAGATGTTTTATTGCATTAGTAATGTAGATTAGAGCTTCCTAGTGTAGAATAAATAGATTTATTTTAGAATTTTTACAATTATCAAATGTTTCATTCGTACACAAACTTTTTTTCAAAGGTAACATATTCAAACAGGCGTTACGGAAAAACGCCCCACTCGCCAGAGTGCAAACAACTTGCAAAATGCGTAGAATGGTATAGGCTTTCAGAAAAATATACCCTTCAAAATTCCCTTAGGGGGGGAGGGGGGTCTATTGGCAGCTCAAGGTCTATGTGTAGATACTTATCGTAGTCCGATTCCAATTTTTCCAAAACACTAGCAGTCCGATTATGACGATTTAATATCTATAAATCACAGCTACGGAAACCATATATTCCATGTAGCCATTTCGGCGGATAATAGTGCAAACATTTTTAATTGGACATGCAATAAAATGTAGATGTACGATCAAATTATATTTAACTTACAGTTTTATTTAGCGTTTATGCATGATGATCATGCGAAAATTAACTAAAACCGTTCCGTCACTATAACCTTGCGGGGATGGTTCTTAGTTCATGTGTTCGCTATATCGGTTGTTTTGGGGTTGAGTAACAAAAATAATATACTATTTTCATTGTTTTACATCACGTCCGTATTGGCTTATCATACAGCGAACTGCATAGAATATTAAGAATACATGAAAAAAAAAACTTAGATATGCCTATTAAATATAGGGTAACCCAATCACTTCCCCTTTGCATCCGCCTATAGCAAAAAGCATATAGATTAGAATAATTATAATTCTGCGCTTAGCAAATATGCGAATTTAACACAAATATCTAAGTGTGTTGCTATCCTAAATCTGGTTTAAATGACGACGATACAGAACTCTAACAGTCTCTTTATTGTTTTAGTAAAAAGGGCGTATTAAGAATATTCATTTCAGAAATTAAACCTTTCGCGCGCAGCCACAAAGTAGAGATGTAAAGAAAGCATAGTGTTTAGATTTGCTCTAATCAAGACAAATAATGTTAATTGATTATCTCTAAAAGCGCAAGGTACTTGTCGCTGTTCTGTTTTACTGGTTCGTAGACACGCGTGTGATCTATGCCGCTAGCTATCTGGGACCTCTGTCGGCCACGCTCTAATATTAAAGATATACTGGCCCCTGTTCCCAAATAACTGATTAAATTAGTGCATCCGATGATCAAACGACTTGTGATATATGACGCGCACTCTACAGCCGCGGGAAGCAGGAAGTATTTAGAAACGTGTCATGTATACCACGTATGGCCGATAGTCCCCCGATATCAGATCAATTAATTTTATGAATCTATGTGAAGTTTTGTATTCCGATACTTATAAGAGATATTAGTAATTAAGTAAATTGGAAAATATTTTGTTGGAAACTAAAAATGTGTCAATTCTGGCTCAGATAGTGGATGAAAAATTGTGAACACTAAGTCAGTTTTACAGATTCTTCTCCCAGGTGATACTGTCGCGATTTTTGTATGTTTTTTGTAAATAATTATTTTTATAAAATAAAAGGGTGTATTATTTAACTATATTTCAAGTGTGAAGAGAATATTCCTATCCTATGACGAGAAATTTACAATATATTTTTTTAATTATCGGTACTGTAAAGCTAAATTTTAGTTAAACTTAAAGAACCAATTAATCTTATTCTTAAACGAAAAGACCACAACTGTAGTGTTTGAGATAGTTAATTTTTCAAACATGAATCTACTATCCATAATTTTCGCATTTTAGCGTCAGTAATATTATTCCCCCAAAAAAGTTTGTAGAAGACAACTCGATTGTTAAATTAATTATTAATGTCCAGCATTCACGTATTCTGGCTTAATTTAATATTTTGCGTCGTTTTGTTTTAGACATTCTCTGCGCTCGAAATCAACACAATTATTTATATTATAATAAATAAATGGGAAGTGAATTTTAAAGCTATAAAATGTTTATTTTATTTCAGTATTTCTTTTCTTACTAAATAGGGACAAGTAAACATTGGAGAAGCTCGGGTAAAACACAATTCATTGCACGAGGCTTCACGATCATAAGAAAACGGAGAGAAAAGATAAAAGATTGCGGATGTAAATATATATCGAACATGTGCCATATTCGACAGGTTTTAATGGATGCAATACAGATTTAATAAAAATGCCGATTGCTTAAGACCAGGAATCTAGACTACATTGTTAAGACCAAACTTTTGTTTTGTATTTTAAGAATCGGGATATTCTCAAAATCTCTTTACCATAAAAACAGCATTTTCATTTTCCTGGTTGTTAAATGTGCTTTGTTGCTCCAAATAATTTGATATCACCAATTAAATCAGTAAAAATGTTACTTATATTAACCATTTGGCTGAAAGTTAAAGCAATATATATGACCACAGTAGACCCAGGTGTTGATCTTCGCCATTTCAATCAATGCATTTCAAGAGTTCAAGTAAGTCGAGTCTACTCTGCATGCATGTATTAAGAAGGATAAGCAGCAAAAACAGACCTTACACAAACTTTACCTATCTTTAAAAAATCTGATTGATCTAAATCGATTGTTTATATTCGTAACAAAATCAGCTATGCTACATGACACCCATGAATGCATTACATTTCCGTTGAAATCTTCAATTCAGAGCGCTACCAAATAAATATTTTTTATAATATTTTCTATATGCCCATTTAAATTTTCTCGATTACACGTTAGGCATGCGCATTGATATTTTCTCGATTGCACGCTTTCACGCTGGGCATGCGCATTGATATTTTCTCGATTGCACGCTTTCACGCTGACATATATTATTTGTAAATGCCTTTTCATGAACACTTACCGATTTAATGATTGAGATTGAGATAATTATATTTAGATAATCAATTCACAAACTTAGTAAATAATTCAAAAATGCTTTAGTACTGATTTGTAGAAATAAATTTTTCACCGCAATTTATTCGGACCAAAATAATTTCAATGATGAAACTACATTTTTTCATCTTCTCGTGGTGAAAGAAAAAAAAAGATGCACGTACTGTGCATAGAATCTAGTTCGCACGTCACCTTAAAATAACTTTATTAAATATATTATCGGTGAATGTTATGGCTGATTGGGCAATATTACGCAAACTATTATGGATTTTAATCAGTTTCTTGTCAAATATTATCACATCTCGCAGTTCTAATAAATGGCGAGATATCGTGAGATTTACCACTTTTGATGTCATTTTAACAGAACGGACTTTTATGACTGGTTACGCTATGTTACGTAACCTTATCTATGCACATCCGTTTTAAGTGACAACTACAGTTATCAGTACCAGTCTGGCAGACTTAAAAGTCTTTGTCAAATGTTAACGACTAATATAAAACAATTCAGACTTTGATATTGTTTTTCAATCATTTAAATAGTGTTCTAAATGTTATATTAAATCAAAGGACTGGAGGTACTGATGGGTCGGCCATCAAAACACAATTGAAAAGCGATGGATCTTTAGCAAAGAGTTTGTGTTTGATTAAGTTGGACCAGAAACAAACTTTCGCCTCAAGGACGGGGACCAATTTACTTTATGACCTCTGAGACATAGATATTCGACCCCAAAACAATTAAGGTCCAATTAACAAGTCAAGGCAAATACTGTATCAAGTTTGCAGACGCAGTGACATGGAGAGCAAACCTGGTGGAAGGACAATATGTCTAAAGATATAATTAGAATATAATTGGACTTCTTGGACGATAATATGAAATAAGACAATGCCTCTCTCGGAACTGACCAATCGAAATTAAGTGAGGGATATCATACTACATAGGTCATATGGTCAACAGTGAAACAAAGCTGGTCACAGTCCTCAGACATCCTGCGAGCAGTTGTTTGCAAGCACAGTATCAATAGACAGCACCTAAAATTCTGAGTTGAGATACGGTGACACATGACAGAACTAGATGGGTTTTCAGATGAACTCTTGTGTCGCCCTCTGGTACAATGTCTGAAATAATGCAAGTTCAAAAAAGGTCATAACTCAACCAAATGTGACCTTGACCTTAAGAATTTGGCATCATCATGAATGTGTTGTCATAAGTAAAGTTATAGTCAACGTTGAGTTTTCATGTCAAAATCAAAGTACAAAAAGGGGCATAACTCCATCAAATGTGACCTTGACCTAAAGAATTTGGCATCATCATGAGCCTGTTGTCATAAGCAATATAATTTGAAAGTTTCATGAAGAAATATTAAGAAATGGCAAAGTTATAGCCAACGTTAAGTTTTCGTGACGGACGGACGCTCCCACAGATGGGCATTTGTTGGGTATTTCTTTTGTTTAAAACTACCCAACAAGCGAAAAACTACCCAATAACAGACTAACGGAATGAATGGAAAGTTCTCACAGATGGGCATTTGTTGGGTAACAAGTGCCATCGGTGGGCCTGGATGGACAGAAGGACAAAGCGATCCCTATGAATCGCCATTTCTTCAAAAAGGGCGACACAAAAAGTAGCTAAGCTTGTCATTGTCTTTGAATATTCAAACTTGAAATCAGCAAACAGTATTGAGTCACATGATTTAAAATAAAACTACAAGTGACACTATGTTTTTTTCCCAATAGTTTTATTATTCAGCAAATAATGTTCAAACAAACAATTACACTGATGCTTTTTTTGTCAACTGATGCTTTTTCAATGTGGTGCACATTCTAACGTTTTGTTATATTTTATATAAATTGTCTCATTTTCGCACCCACTATTTGTATCGACATTTGTGATTTTTTTATTCTTTTCCGTTACAAAAGCAGCATGTTCCATTGCAGGAATTAGTGGCAATATAAAGGCTGTATGCTCCCTCAGACAGTCATAGACAGAATTGTCAAACTGGTCAACTCACAGCATTCCATGTGAAGCTGTTATCCTGAAATATTAATTTCAACAAATTACCTATTTATATTGAAATTCAAGCATAATGGTCTGTACTTTTTAAAATGTTCAAGCATAATGGTGTGTACTTTTTAAAATTTATTTGTCGAAGTTAGAAACTGATAAATATTTGACAATAAATTAGTTTTGTCCAATAATATTAATTTTCTTGCCCTGGCAATACTACATTTATCCTGCCTTTTGACATGGTAACCCTTGGGTTCTCATTTTTCTTCATTGGTTGTGGTGTATGTTTTGAAACTGACCATATTTTTCTCATTTCTTATGATGAACCTTAACTCCTTGGAATTGCCTTAATCATATAGACATTTGACGCAGGAAATAACCTTTTGACTTTTGAAAATTAAAAAAAAATAAAAAATCATTCTGACCCTTGCGCTTTTACCTGAAGTGTCTTCGTTTTCCTTAAATTAAGGGTAATTTTGGTTATTAATTTCCAGAATCCACTAAAAAGTTGCACTTATGTCTCCCTGGGAGCTATGTCATATTATAAAATTCAAGAACAAGAGTGGGAAAAAACCCATCTCGACATAAGAACTTGGAGTCATGCTGAGTGTGTTGTCATGAGCAATATAATTTGAAAGTTTGATGTAGAAATATTAAGAAAAGGCAAAGTTATAGTAAACATTAAGTTTTTCTGTTAAAAATAAGTACAGAAAGGGATTAACTCCATCAAATGTGACCTTGACCTGAAAATTTACATCAGCTCAAGCATGTTGTCACAAACAATATAATTCTGGTGTCTGATCT
Source organism: Corbicula japonica (assembly GCA_038501625.1). Taxonomy (NCBI): domain Eukaryota; kingdom Metazoa; phylum Mollusca; class Bivalvia; order Venerida; family Cyrenidae; genus Corbicula; species Corbicula japonica. The sequence continues at coordinate 455,121 of JAZAYU010000363.1, read as the reverse complement.
GGATTGATTGGAATCTACACTGTTTGCATATTTATAAGAAATAGCCTCGTGAATCTTATTATGAACCATGTAGATCCTGTTGACACTGCACAGATATGCCTGCTGATCTGGATATACACTGGTCACTCATGTCATGTATTCATGGAAGAAAGGGTCAAAAACAACACAGTAAATTTTTTATAGGTTGATTAATTTTCTTGTGAACTGAGGTCTTACAAGTCTTCACATACATACAAACACAATTTTATGTTTTCTAGTTACAAGATACAAATACCAACATTTACAGTTAGATTAAGTGTCTCTCTATCATACAGTCATGTAGCTCTTATACATGGAAATAAAAAAATGCAAACCTTGTCTCCATTTTTTACAGTAACATTCATATTCTGCTCCCTAGTTTTCTACCAATTTTGCAAACATTTCAAGTCCATAGCTTTTACTAGACTGATGGTACACATGGCTGAAAATAATAAATGTTGTATTTTAAATCATAACAAATAACCCAAGTCAATTTCACTGTACTTTTTGTTGCTTATGAATATGTACATAAATAGCTGTTGCAGTTAAACAGTTAACAGATTACACTGTTGTCATAATTTGTTTTTAAGGTAATTTTTTTTTATAAATATCACACAAAACTTTTAAAGAGGTTTTTCTGATGTGAGCTTTGTGGCATCTTCAATTCCTATAGGCTCCTACACAATTTATCCCATGTATTCTTTTCGTCCATGTACATGTATATGCCTTTGTGGCATGGGTGATCAGTGTAGATCTAGATCAGCCGACACATCCATACTATACTGCCTGATTAGGATCTAAACTGTTAGCTTTTTTTATTCAATAGGTTATTTCTGACCACAATGTAACCAGTGCAGATCCAGGTCAGATCTTCCATCTGATCTGTATCTCTACACTGGTTGCACAGGCATGAAAATGTGTATATATGTAGTAAAGGGTTAATTATTACAATAACACACTTGGAGCTACATCTGTGCTATCTCTATCTGATCTGGATTTACACTGGTTGCCCATGTGGTGAAATGGCGTGTAAATGGAGTAAAGGGTCAAGTTATTAACCAAGAAAACAGAAACAGCATTGGATTTTTGAGACACATTCATATGAGATTACCCTATTAATAAATGAATAAGCAACCACAAGAACACATCGTGTTTGTGCAAGGTGGCCCACAGATGAATATTATATAATGTAATTATTCAAGTGAATTCATGTTGGCCATGTTATTGAGCCAAGGGTAGTCATATATGCCTGAGGCAGAAGGCCGAGGGTATATATGACAGCCCGAGGCCCAATAACATGGTCAATAGGAATATACTTGAGTGATAATTTTTTTAATTAACAGAATAAAAACATCAAATTCATATGAAGACTAAAAGTTCTGGGCCAATACAGGGGTTCTGAGCAAATATTGTAATTGCTGGGCCATCATAAAATAGTAAAGTATGAATGTGATATACAATGTAGTGTCTGCCAGGATTATGGCATGATCAGGTCAGGTGATGACATGCCTCGAGATTTTGCTACACTGCAGTCATGTAAAAAGGACAAAGTATGGAATACCTGTACTGTATATTCATACAGGGCTCTCACTAGAGAGAGACTAGAAGGAAGTAGTCCCATCAAAAGTGACCAGACTTCTCTCTTCGTTTAACTTTGGGAGAAGTCTTTTTGTATTTAATATATAGGGAAAGAATGCCTTTGACTGCAAACTTCTCCATAATTCAGTAAATTATGACAAAACTTCTCCCTGATAGGTGAGAGCCCTGTTAATAGTCAACTAATAAAGTTAAATATACCATTAGCCTTCTTCCTCTGCTCTTCCAATTCCATGCTTTTTGAACCAGAGATGTCACATTTCTTTCATTTGATTATAACACTGAAATACATATTTAACAAACACAAAATTATAACAATTATTTTGATCTTTGCTCAAATTACAAATATTCTTTATAATAAAACATTGTAGACCAGCATATACTTATTTCAGGTATTAGTTGCTTTGGTATATTGTCCATGAATTTCAGAGTTCTCATGCAAATGGTTTTTCTTTTGTTTTAGTATGTGCTTGGTAATTAGAACAGGAATTAGACTAAATTGAGCTTGCAAACATTTACTACATCCATAGCTAAATACATTTATTTACTAAAATCTAGGTGGCAATAAGTATTTCCCCCAAAATTCATTTTTTGAAATTTTAGCATGTTTTCGCCATTTGCAATGTTTGCGACCTCTTAATTTGAGTTATACATAAAATGGGTGATGTAAATGTTTCTCTTGTGGAAATCCCAGTAAGATGTTTGTAAATGGTTACAGATCTCACCCATTCAGTATGGATAACAGATTTGGGGAAAGTTTTAAACTTTATTTTAATGCCACATGAGATCAAACTGTTCAATACTGAATTTACATTATTTGCATTAAGTATTTGAGGTAATAATTAACATTGTTCTGTAGAAAATTTCTAATTTATGAAGTGATTCATTTACAATATCATATCAGCATAGTAATTACTGTTGCACTGTTGAAACAGAACACAGAATAAATAACATCAAAGTGCTTTAAGTCCATTCATACTGTATTTTTGGGCCCAGAGCATGAACCTTGTGGGTAGTAGTCGCCCCACCTAAACCAGTCTGGCTAAACCTTGTGGGTAGTACCAGACTTCCCGAAAGTTGAAAAAAAGTGTCAGACATTTGGTCAGACAAGATGTGAAAAACTGTCTGACCGAAACAAATTCTGTCAGACCGAAACATGTTAAAAAGGTATAATAAAGTATTAGGAGTTCAAATTTTTGTCTGACATTCGGTCAGATAACATTAGAAAACATGTCTGACCGGCTGAAATTTTACCAGACAGGTCCTTCGGTCTGGCAACTTTCAGGAAGTCTGTAGTACTAGTTGTCGCCCCACCTAAACCAGTCTGGCTGCATGTCAATATAAATGAACACTGATTATTCATCAGATTACAATTTACAGGAACCTGAATTTCCATCTGAAAATATCCAGATCTGGAAAAATATTACATTTTCCAAATGCAATGGATTTGTACCCCACCCACTTACATGTTACAAGAATTTACCAGCTGCAATGTTGACACAGCGTTATGGCAGCTCAAGCATTACAAATAAACTAAAATATACTGTTTACAAAAATTACATCTCCTAAAACAGTCATTGTGGATTTAACTCAAACATTTTTATTTTACCTTCACTTTTGTTGTCCACTTCATTGCATGATGTCAAACAGTTCTATACAGCTTCAAATGGGGTATTATGTCAAACTTAGTTGATACGGGTCTGACCAGATCCAAAGATCATCTAAACCTGTTTATGAATAATTAAATAAACAATATACATATAATAAATAAATACATGATTATTCTTTCTTCCAGGATGCTAAATTCACCCGAAATGCATTTAAGAGATACTATTAAATAAATTCATATAATTTGTGAAGTTCCTGTTCTGTATACTCAGTGAATCCCTGAGGTTCTACTCTTCTTCTTCTTTTGGTTTTCCCTGGGTTATTTTGAGAATATCTGTTCTGATTAAATGACCTGTGAGACATCATTGAATGGAGTGCAAGACAAAATTGAAAGTAGTAAAAACTTCTGATAGCGGATTTCACTGACTGTTCCAAGGCGGTAACCACTAGGGTTCTCATTTTTGTCATTGTTATTGGCGTCTCTTTTGAAACTGATCATTTTATTAACAATGCTCTCTCCCTCTCTTCTCTTGACTGTGTGGTGAGGCTGTTTTTTCTGAATGTGGCGATTCCCAATATGCATTTCAGAAGGTCTACATATAATGTGCAATTATTCAGAAAACCCCGTGTCAACTATGCAGCCGGTTATGATTTGGGAATGGGTTATGATATGGGAAAATTGCATTCATGTCAGATCTGGATATTATCTGATGCCAATGGAAATTCAGGTTCTTTTGATCAAATGCATAAAATGCATTCATTAATATATCTGTTAAATCAATTCATGTATGATTTTAAACTTACTTTAAACACAATTTTCAACAGATCTAAATGTGTTAAAAATAAATCATTGTGAATCAGATCAGGGTCTCTAGTCTATGATCAAATGCTTTATGTTTGAAGCATTCAAATGGAAATTTTTTTATAAAAATCTTACACGATATTCGTTAATCGTACAAAAACCGACTTCTTTCAATGCAATACATTGAAATGATTTTATTACTTACATCGCTACAAGGTTCCACAATAAATAGCCACAATGTTTAGGGCCCTAAATTAAAAAAAAAAAGTTTTGCCTCGTCCTACTCAGCGGAAACTCCTACTTTCATTTTGGAGAGTGCATTAAATGACGTAACGGGACGTAACGTTCAATAAAACCTAAAGAGCCAAAATCTCGTTTACTGCGGTATAGTCTTTCGAATCTAAACATGGTAAATTTCAGTCAACTGTTGAAGACGGTCAGTATTCTGGAAGAAGAATATAAAATTTCAGTTTTACAAAGATTTCGTAACGTTACCATTCGTAAACCACCAAATCCACCTCCATTTTCCATATGAAATTCTATTTACAAAGAGAAATGCTATTGTCTATATACATTCAAATGTAACCTGGGTGTTATAAAACATTGCATCACGAAAATAATTCGATAAATACTTACTATTCAGTTGACTGCGATGGATTTTTCGTCTTAACCGAGCGTTGTCGAATCCAATATGGCGATCCGCCATTAGGTATTCATGCGCGTTCATGTCTCAAAATCTTGTCTGACGTTCCACGAGTTAAATTTCTTCAAATATTGATTAATTCCATATGTTTAAATATAACTTTTATCATTTTGCACAGCATTACAAAATTGACCGCTCTGCAGCATTGACTTACTTTTTGAAACTAAGAACTATATTCTAGGGTAGCACGCAATACTGTCCTAACAACATTGAAATAAAGAAGGAGGTACGACAGTCTTGCATGCAACCCTAAATTGTTAGGTTTGCAGTAATTCAAAACGATTGTCGAAAACCGGCTAAACTGGGTCGTGCCGACCCAAAAAAATAGATTGTATTTCTATTGAAAGAAGATTTGAACAAGTCAGTTTTAATGAGAAATACGGGCTTGTTTTTGTTTTACAGGATATAAAGTTTATGAGTATAATTTATGTTTTGCGGCATGTAATACAGCTTAAAGCTGAATTTTCAAAATTGTGTCATGCGACATAAACTGTTCTTAATAAATTGCTGTTAGGAAAACAAACAAACAACACAAAAACCAATATATTCAAACATTTAAAGTAAGCTGTACAAATATAGCGAAGAAATCGTAGCTTTTAGTAGTGCGTCGTTTTATGGAGAAGGAAGTCGAGGGTGGGTAGCGGGATGTTTTTGATCATTTTCCTTCATATATACGGGCTTTACCGCGTCCATATATACGAGCTTTACCGCGTGTGCAACAAGTCTAGAATCAGATGAGCTGGCTTATCCTTGCTGTTTGATCTGGATTTACACTGTTTGCTCCTTTGTCAAAATAACATAATGAATCCATAGCGAACAGTGTGTATCCTGATGAGACGGTAGAGATCACGAAACAAAGTCTTAAAACGATTCAATAATAATAATAATAATAATAATAATAATTATTATTATTATTATTATTATTATTATTATTATTATTATTTTTATTATTATTATTATTATTATTATTATTATTATTATTATTTTTATTATTATAATGATTATCGTGATAATGATTTTTGTTGGTGTGTACTGCTGTCGTATCGATAAAATTCTTTTTACAGTTATTTTGAGCCATTCTAGGTATAGTATATTGTGTAAGCACCTGGGTGCGATAATATAACATCGGATTTTTTCATAGACGCTAAATCATTTATTACACCATTTTTGGTAAAAATTTATAACAGAATTTTCACAAATGGAATTTATCCAAAATGTTGGACTAAAGGAATTATTGTACCGATTCATAAAAAGGGAGATAAAAAAGACCCCTCAAATTATAGAGGAATAACATTGATTAATACAATGGCGAAACTATTTTCTTTGGCTTTACGGAATAGACTTAACAAATGGTGCGAAGACGAAAATATTTTTAATGACATGCAATTTGGTTTTCGAAATAACAGAAGCACTATAGACTGTATCTTTATACTACATAGCATAATTCAAAAAATACTTACCTCTAACAATTCTTTGTACTGTGCATTCATTGATTACGAAAAGGCTTTTGATACTATTGTAAGAAACGAATTATGGTTTAAACTTTTTGAAATTGGTGTTAGCAGCAAAATGGTCAAAATGCTTCAATCAATATATAGTCAAGTCGCATCTTGTATTAAGCTTAACTCAAACTTGTCAGATTTTTTCGAAATATCGCTAGGCTTGAAACAAGGGGAACCACTCTCGCCGATTTTATTTATCCTCTTCTTAAATGATGTATCTGCTTACCTTGATTTCAATTCGTTAACGGAAAATGACTTAAACCAATTATGCATTCATATGCTAATCTTCGCTGACGATATGGTATTATTTACGACAGACCCAGAAAGTTTACAATCACAACTAGATAGTTTATATATGTATTCAATAAAATGGGGTCTAAAGATTAACATTAATAAAACGAAAATTTGTATTTTTAGAAAAAGAGATCAATTAAATACTTCTCAATGGTACATAAATGGAGAACCGCTAGAAATAGTTAAATCATTTTGTTACTTAGGTATTAAATTTACTAGTAACGGCTCCATGAACGACGCATTGAAAGCTCTTAGTGATCAAGCCCTTAAGGCAATTCATGGATTGTACTCCGTCTTTGCACGATTAAATTTCGATGTTAAATCAAAACTTATGTTATTTGATCGTATGGTTGTTCCAATTTTACTGTATGGCGCAGAGGTAACCGGTATTTATAATACTGACATTATTGAAAGATTGCATATAAAATTTTGTAAAAAAATCATAGGTGCTAAAAATCAAACACCTAATATGGCGGTTTTAGGAGAACTAGGGCGCTATCCCCTAAAGATTATTTGTAAAGAAAGAGTTTTGAAATACTGGTTAAATATTTTGTCCAAACCAAACTCTATTATGTATAATGTTTTTCAATCGCAGAATATTAATTTGCCCCATAGTAATTCCTGGGCTAAACATGTAAAACTCATGTTAAATGATTTAGGTTATAGTTATTTATGGTTTAACAGAAACGACGACTTTAATTATTTTCCCATGTTGCAAAAACGTCTGCGAGAACAATTTCTTCAAGAATGGCACGAATCAGTAACAAGTATGTCTAAACTTGATTACTATGTAAAATTTAAGAAAGATTTTAAATACGAAGAGTACTTAGATAAAATTGAAAATGATTCCCTGAGAAAACTTCTCACCTGTTTTCGTTTATCTTCCCATAGACTTGCCATTGAAACTGGTCGCTATACTGGTATTAGCAGAGAAAATAGAATCTGTCAGAATTGCAACATGGGAGTCGTTGAATCTGAATTTCATTTTTTGTTAGTTTGTACTAAATATAAGGATGTGAGAGATAAATATCTTCCAAAAATATCATGGCCAAATCTTACAAAATTTGAAAATATTATGTCTTCTAAGAAAAAGAAAACTATTATTGGTATTTGTAATTATTTGAAAAAAGCATACGCTATTAGGTAACATTTCATTTTTGTAATGCTTCACGTTTGTTCGCTCATAGTTGCGCATGAATATGTATAATTTTGTTCACTGTTCTTAGCCATAGGCATGTGATATGCCGATCTTGCTAATAAAGTTTGTTGTTGTTGTTGTTGTTGTTGTAAAATTTAATACACCATACTGATCGCTGAGCTTATTAAAAGAGATGTTAAAGAACATTAAGTGGATTTTGGTTAATCCTCCTCATAAGTGCTACCTAATGTCGTTGTTTTTGAGAAAAATGGTGCATATTTATTATATAAATGCGTAAAGAGAACATTCTGATTTAAGCCAAGAAATTTGATATATATTTTTTTGCGTATAGTTAATATTAAACACATTTATTCTTGTTCTTAAACGGAAAGACCACAACTAAATATTCACATATAGGTTGATTTTTACGAATATGTGTCTATTATTTATAATTTCCACATTTTAGCGTTTTTTTCATTATTCCAAAATAAAAGACTGCTAACTTGCTAAATAAATCATTTCTGTCCAGCTTACCTTTTGTCTTTTTTTTCGATAATTCGTTGTTTTTAGAAATATTATCTGCTAGAAATAAACAAAAATAAGTTATGTATAAGAAACAATTTATAATAGATGCTCCATTTATATTGTTCAAAATATTTCTAAGTAAACAAAATAGAGACGCGCAAATTTTGCAGATACGTAGCTAATATACGGTTTAAAGCCAGAGGCTTCACGACCAGAGGGAAAACAAAGGGAAAAATAGAATATATGATAACCGGATAAATTGTTATAATTTAAACAACAGTCAAAATCAATATTCGCTGTTTGTGTTTGCAGCTAATTAAATACAGATATGGAGATAATTCCAGCTTAAGAATACTTGTTTTATAGCATATTAATAATTAAAAAAATATGCTTCTGCATTAGAATTTGAATAAAAATTTAAAATATCGGAGTCTCATTAACCCGATAAAACCTATATCTTCTATGTGAACGAGTAGCCAATCAAATACGCGTGAAACGAGAAACTCGAGCCTGCGCAATCAGATTAACTCGATTCACGATTGCACGGTGCGCATGCGCACTAAAACGCTCGATTCCCGTTTCTCGTTTGCCGCATATCACTCGGATTTCGTTTCCCGTTTCCCGCAAAAAAGCGGAACTATCTCGCAGGCTTGACTGTATGTTACTCTAAAGCATGCTAACAAAAGTTGTACGGCTGATGTTTGATTTTTTGAAAAATGAACAAGACGTGTACCGGCAAAAGACATTAATGTAAAACATGTTTCTAGTAGACGTAATTTATAACTTTTAAATTATTTTATTTCGCGCGAGTTTAATTTTTTCGTATTTCGCGCCACGGCAAGATCGCGAAATTCAACCCCAGCGAAATTAAACTCTTTAACAGTGTTTCTTATAGGAAAAACATAGTTGCGCTAATTCATATCGCCGCGAAGTTGTTATTTACTTGTTTTGCGCGAAAATTCGTCCCCGCGAAATTAAATGTTACTACAGTATTTTATTCATGTATTAAATGTAGAAATAATGACATTGTTTAAGGACCAGCGAGTTGGAATTAAATATGTTATATTAACACGAATGCTCACAGAGGTACCATAGAACTGCTCTCTCTCCCTCTCTTCTTCTTGACTGTGTGGAGAGGCTGTTTTTTTCTGAATGTGGCGATTCCTTTTATGCATATTTCACCTTTTTTCCACAGTGAGCAGTATTCGTTACCAGCATTCATAAAGTGTAGTTTTAGTTGAGTCTGCAGATCTGGTCAAACTTGAAGTTGATGAGCGTTAGAAGAAGTAAATAATAAATTAGGGTGTTGATGCATTTATTATTTTCACTTAAGCTTTACGCTGCTCATATTTTTTGTTTGTGTTAAAACGATTTTCTCTGAAACTATTACAGAAACTCGAGAAGCACTATTTGTTTTTAAATTAATTTATGAAATTCTTGTTATGCCACTGTTCTGAAAAAAATTCACAATTATTTCTTAACTTTAAAGGATGGTTTTGCTTTGCTTGCAGTATATTCTAGTAGATTGCCATTACATAGAAATGATAGTGCATGAGTTGTCTACCTTACTGTACCGAAACCAGATCCGTTATATTGCATGTGTATGTGGTAGCAGACATTGGGGTCAGGGGTATCCCCGGAAATCTTTTAAAAGTTAAACTCAATTTCAATTGCAACTGCGGCGAGTCCAATCGTTCATTATTATTTTGACGAATTAGCACTAAACATTGAAAACCAGAATATACTTATTTCAGGTACGAGTTGCTTTGGTATATTGTTCACGAATTTCAGAGTTCTCATGCAAACGGTTTTTCTTTTGTTTTAGTATGTGCTTGGTAATTTGAACATGAATTAGACTAAATTGAGCTTGCAACATAAGTTCATTCTTAGCTAAATACATTTCTTCTCTAAAATCTAGGAGACAATACGTATTCCCCCAAAATTCATTTTCGAAATTTTAGCCAGTTTTCGCCTTTTGCAATGTTTGCGACCCCTAAAAATAGATGAACAGGTAACTTTGAAACCCACCGAACACGACGGCTTGACTGAGACTGTTTAAGACTTTTTAGCAAAAACATAAAATACCGCATCGTAATCAGTGCTCCAGCTTGGATATCAAAAGGACAGGGACTTAGATAAATCTAAAATAACAGGCAGTCTTTGCGCAACAAGCTCAAAATTAGGCACTGTTATGCCAATCTTTGAGAAAGAGCATTGTATATAAATGTCCCTCTGAATGAGTAATTGCAAATAAAAGATAAAATGAAATGCAATGAAGACATGAAAAGTCATCCAACCAACTAGTTTGAAACACTCGCAGCTCGGGTTTTAACATTCACAATTCTGAGGTTGGCAACTAGTTATGGATTGAAATGATTTTTCAACATATTTGACTGACGAAGTACTTGTAAATATATGACACCAAAAACTGAGTAAACATGTCGCCTTTTATCATACTAATAATGAAATAAGACAAAAACAAAAAACAAACTCATTATTGATACTACCCTGGCACTCTGAACGTGTAATCATAAAGTACAATTAACCTCCTGTGGCCATCCTATTCGTTAACTTCTGACGTTCGTAGCTAATTATACGTATCGATGACTGTCTTTTAGCGTACCACCGCCCCATTAACTACGCTTATGATTTTAGATTTTAGATAAAAAATATTGTCCATGCTGATCTCCTATGTTAAATAATTGTCATCTCACGTTCGCTAAACCTCCGGTTATTTCTGAGAACATTCACCAAATTGCACTGGATATCGCAAACAAATTGCAAAATCCCTGACCCCCCCCCCCCCCCCCCCCTAAGTTAACTTTAAACAATGGTCATCTCACGTTCTCTAAACTTCTGTAAACTTCTTAAGAACATTCACAACATTTGCACTGGAAATCACAAAAAGCAAGATCTCTCTTTAAAAGTCAATATTTTTACAATTAAGCAAAGTTTTGAGCATTTGCTTCGTCCCAAATGCTTATTTAAAACCTCTTGTCATATGCTATAAGCCTCCACTATTTCACGAGCATATAATTGGTGATTTATACCACGTTAGAAGTTTTTTTAATGTGAACGCATGGTTAGAAGTTTTCATCAATTTTCAAAGTGAACGCAGTGACAGTTGTTTTGAGACCCGCATTATTTCATATAACATGGCATACAATTGTATTGACATCATTAAAACCAAAAAAAAAAACAACAACAACAAGAAAATGTGCAAGAACCTGTAATATATTACATGTTGAAGTTCTAAATAAATAGCAATACCAACATTCAATCGAAATTATTGACGATCAAAATATAATAATATAATCCGTTCGAGTCCCTGTCATGCAAAATGGTAAGATTTATCACCAGCTTAAATGCATTACTTAAAAAACGAAAATATATATAAGAAAACTTATTTTGTATGACATCAAATAAAATTTAAGCGCTTTTATTTCAAAGCGGCTTAAAGTTTTAAATTCAGTTCCATATTGTTGTTTTTTTTTGTTAAAGGTTATGCTAATGACCGACTAGCTTTTTGTAAACTTTTGTTTACAGACAGCATTTCCCGCCAAAGTCGGATATTCGTGAGACTCTAAGAAAAACATATACGGTGTCTTGCTTTTTGACGAACAAAATCAGGATAACTTAACGAATCTATTTCATATATGGCATCATCCTAAACAGTTATTTGATTCAAATAAAGGATCAGTTCAACTTATGTGCAACTAAAAACTTTGCATCACGTGACTTTCTAAATAAAGTCGCATAACATTATTTCTGTACGCTGTAGAAAATACAACATACGTATGTTTACATAATTTAACATGTCGTTAAAGATCAGCTCACTTTCTGATTTGCCGTAACTACAATGTTCAAATATTGTTTCATCAACATTTAAAAGTTTTTTCTTGCAAGTAGGGGGAACGAAATAGCATTCGCAAGCTTTAGACGGGCGGTGAGTGTCAACGTCCGGTGCCGCTGTTAACTGGTGTTACCCTTCAAAGTTCAAGTTTGGTCCAGTATAATATGTCGGTCATCAGGATGACCGACAATAAAATTAAGTATACAAGTAACAAGATTATCAACATTGAAGTCTTTTCCGGTAAACATCTTCTCTATATATCAAGCAATCAAACATCAGCCTCTACGCTATCTTTTTGCATGCGTAAACAGGTGACATAGTCTAAATTATGCGTTCCGTCTGGTACGTGATATCACTGTTAACCGATGTTCAGGCTAAAGATCTCAAGTTTGGTCGATTATAATATGTCGGTCATCAGGATGACCGACAATAAGGTTACTGATAAAAGACAGTAGCGATTGAGAATTTAGAACTATATTTTCCGAGTAGCTTTCCGTATGGCACCGGACTACAAGTCAGTCTTAGTATATAAATACGCCTGTATATTGTTACTAATTAAAGACAGTTACTATAGCGATCTAGAATAATGGAGAAGGCTGTGACATTTGTGTTTGCATTATCATATTTAGTTTTTAAAGTATGGTGTCAAGGTGAGATTTTTCATTTATTAAGTAGCCTTTCTTTTCTTGTCATTTTTAAACAACATAAAAAAATAACAACGACGACAATTTAATGCTGCTATAACATTATTACAACTCTAGAAATTAATGAAAAAGCAAACAGCTACTATTAGGTCTACTTCTATCTTGCTCACGTGCTGCTATTACAACACAAAAATATAATATTAAATGAACAAGTAAAAGCAATAGTAGTAGAAGTAGTAGTAGTAGTAGAAGTAGTAGCAGTATCGGAAGCAGTAGCAGTAGTAGTAGTAGTTGTAGTAGTAAGTAGTAGTAGCAGTAGTAGTAGTAGTAGTAGTAGTAGTAGTAGTAGTAGTAGTAGTAGTAGTAGAGGTAGTAGTAGTAGTAGTAGTAGTAGTAGTAGTAGTAGAGGTAGTAGTAGTAGTAGTAGTAGCAAAAGACGCAGGAGTAGTTATTGCGGCACTTGTGTATTCATCAAAGTAATGGAAATAGTGGTGGTGTGGCGGTAGTAGTTGTAGTTACAATAGTAGTAGAAGTAGTAGTAGATGTAGTTGTTTTTGTTGTTGTTGTTGTTGTACCAGCAGCGATTAAGATAGAACAAGATTGAAGTAGGCGTAGTAGTAGTAGTTGCTAGAGAGTAGTTTTGTCCTTTTGTCTTCATTTTTGTTGCGCAGGTTCGGAAAAAGACGATACGTAGGGACCGCTTCGTCCGTTCGTCTGCCGTCTGTCCATCAAGAAAACTTGACATTGACTATAACCTTGCCATTTCTTAATATTTCTTCATCTAACTTAACTTATATTTCTTAATAATAATAATAATAATAATAATAATAATAATAATAATAATAATAATAATAAAATAATAATTACAACAGAAGCAGCAGCAGCAGCAGCAGCAGCAGCAGCAGCAGCAGCAACAACAACAACAACAACAACAACAATAATAATAATAATAATAATTATAAAACTGTATTTTACTAAGGTAACTTGTTGGCAATAAAGTCATTTTTTCAATGAGGCAGTTCAAGACTTACGCGCACATAGATATTTACCAAAGGAAGGTTAAGAGTATACACATTTCAGTACTTACTCAATCAATTTTACTTGAATACCTTGGCAGAATTTTGTCAAATTGGAACCCTGTCAAATCTGAACTATTTGCAATATTTCCATGATAGTGGGAAGATTTTATTTCATTTATATAAAGAAATCGAAGTAAATAACCAACATTTAATCGGGATTGAAGTAAATATGTTGAGTTGGAAATTGAGTTTGAGCATAAGATTGTTCGTGATACTGGGGCCTGATGTACGTGTGTCCCCAACCTCTGTTTCAAGATTGTAAAATATACAAATCATACATCTTTCGTGACATTTCGTGATATTTCTTTTTTTATCAGATACAGGGTCCGGAAATAGCACAGGTAGAGAGATGATACTAACCAGTCCCCCTCCCTTTTCATATTCATATTCCAATGTAATTTCTATTCCTCATTCCTACCTCACCAACCTCGGTTCAGCCGTCCATATTTCGCTTCTTTCTGCTCCTTTTGATTTAATACATGTACAATACATGTATATTGTCAACAAAACATTAAGGAATTCTTACTTATCTAAAGACTTTTTGAACAGTAAAACAACAACACATTGATTTTTATTTAATCCATTTGATACATGTCTTTGATTTATAAATAGCTTCAAAAACAATTATAGCACTAGTCTCCATTCTTCCTAAAGTGCTGCTGCCAGAGCCTGGAGATTTCTTTGTGGTGGAGTGAGGCAGCAGACCTTCTGTGCAAGTATTTCTAAACATGTGTGATTGGCTACATGTCTGGTAAACTTGCTGGTCAATCAATACGTACGTTGTTATGGCAACAGCACTTAAGGAATAGTGTGAAAACTCAAACAACAGCAAATTGCAAGGGTAATATTAAGTACTAGACGACGGTGCGAGGTCCTTATCGCCGCTAACGGGAGACATTCATAATATTAAAGGGATGTTTGGTATTAATCATTGCTTTTTTGGCAGCAATTCACAGGGATTTTTGTTTTATGGTGATTCTTTTTTTCTTTACAAACAAGAGGAAATACTACAACAATGTGAAAAATGGCATTGAGCCCAAGGTTAAATAATTCAGTGTTATATAAAGGATACTAGTGCTAGAATTGTTTTTGAAACATTTTTAATAAAAAGTTCTTAAGAAACACAATTCTATAACAGTTTTCGAACCCACAAATATTTTTTTCAACGTTTCAGGGGGATGACCCCCTTCTTCAAGGAGCTTTTACATGGATTTAGTAATATATACATGTATTGTCTTATTATCAGTGTGCATAATATGACAATATGTAAACATTACATTACAATTTTGCCTCTGGGGGTCAAAACCAGGTTGAACTAAGATGCGGTGCCCAACATTTTCCTCAATAGGTTCTCATATAAACAAACAAGTTGTCTTTTTGCAATAAACCCAACTTTCCCTTCAACTCGACAATGTTGCATGCAAAATCACACAATATAAAACCTAAAAATTTGCAAGCGTCATGTCATTATATGACAAACAAGGTTTACTGGTTCCAACCAAGTGTACATTGCAAAACACGTTAAAATTTTATTGTATTGAAAACAAAGTGAAATATGCATATCAGGAATCGCCACATCCAGCAGACAATGCCTCCCCACACAGCCAAAAAGTAGAGGGGAGAAGAGAGCATGGTTATACAATAATCAGTTTCAAAGTAGACACAGGGGTTCTCTTTTTCGTTAATTGTTGGTGGTGTCTTTTTCGAATCTGACATATTTATAACAAACATGCTCTCTTGTCCGCTCTTCTTTTTCGCTGCGTGGGGAGGCTGTGCTTTGTGAGTGTGGCATTTCCTGATAGGCATAATTTACACTTTATATAATCTTCAGCCCTGTTTTGGCATTTCAGAATACAGAATTTTGGCTCACATCATTGTCTACCTTTTTCGCTTTGTTTTCTGTGTCAAATGGCGTCAATACGTTTGTTTTTTTTTTTCTCCGAAGACACGCTTAAATATACTTGTAGGAGCAACATGCGGAGCGCCATCCTATAGTAGAGTTGGAAGTCATCCCGAAATAACACGATGTGAAGACGGACAGCGGGACGACGAAGCAAGCTGCTGGAGTGACCCTGATGTCTACGCAAATGGGTGTTGTTGTACAGCGTTCGGCTGCTGTGGATGCAAACCGGTTACCATGACGACGGATGCGTTTGTAGAAGAGTGCATGTTGGGGTAGTTAAGACCTTTGAAGAAAGGTATATATGCAATGACGATGAAGAAGATCCTAAAACGCATGGTGGCCTTTGCTATCCCAAATGCAAAGATTCGTTTCGAGCAGCCGGTTGCTGTGTCTGTGAGGCCGTTTGCTGAGGATAAGTTTGAGGGCATAGAATAAGTTTGAACAACTGTCCAAGCATAATTTGAATAGAATTGTCATAGGAAATTCAGAATGATAAACAATAAATTTCTCTGCGGTATTTATTTTATCACGTGTTTACCCTATTTTTGTTAATCTTACACACATTGTTGGTTTACATGACAACTCATTAATAATGACTGATGGGATAAACCAACCTCATCAAAATAAAAAAAAGTTACTAAGAACAACAGTTAAATGCAAGAGTCATGTGTCACGTCATTTTAAACAGATTTGTAATTAATATTACGATATATGTTATATAAATATATTTAGGATTGAATAGATATTTGATGGTTTTTATTTGGATATGGAAAACAGTCGGGTTGTTTCAAGTGTGTGTACTTTAAACAAACCAATTGTTTTTCATATCCACATTTAATCTATATCGATTCAGTTCTTATAAAAACACACATTTCAAATACTTTCATTTATGCAGAAAATATAAGTAATATTCATGATATTTAGGCTTTTCAGAATTGCTGTTGAAACATCCACGTCAAAGACAAATAAATGAGAAGTCACGAGGCGAAACATTTTGCGCAGTCCAATAATTATACAACTCGCATACGGTTACAGCTTTTACACATATTATCATAACCGGAAATAATAAAGAAAATGATATTAGATTTTATTATTTTCGGTTATGATATATGTGTAAAAGATGTAGACTTATGCGATTTGTATAATTTGATAAAGACCGTAAGGCCGAAACGTCCAAATAAAGAGTTTTTTAATTAGTTATTTTTATATCCCTTGAGATATTTGAAAGATATATAGAAACTGCAAGAAACAGCATACCTATTATTTCAGATAACAATGATTACATTTTTCTTTCATACAGGATATTAAGTGTTTCTACGTGTTTTACGTGGGAAGATAAAATCCTATCGTTCTTATGGAAAAGACAACGACCATTCGCGCGCTCCGAACGATGAGTGACGCCACGTCACATCATACCTAAACGCAATTTATAGTGTATACCATCAATGGTATGTACTAAACGTATCTGGTAATAGAAACTAAATAATGAATTAAAAAATTTTCATTTCGGGTAATTTGTTTTGGCTGGAACTCGGCATAGCCTCGTATCCTCAAAAAACTTTCTATCCTTGGTAAAAGGTATGTTCATATTCACACTTGCATAAGATACTTACATGCAATACCAAGTGTGATTTTCCTGTTTACTTACTTATTATTACTCTTTTTGTTTTGGCTCTCGTCACGCCTACTTGCAGTTTGAGGTGATTTTTTTAGATATTTAATCTGACATAACGTAGCGGCGGTGACCTTTCCTTGCGACAAATTACGCTAACCCTGATTTAAGGGATGGTAACTGGTCCTTTGTACAAATCTTAATTCCTGAATAATTATACACATTTACCTCGATGTACATGTACATTTGCGAACAGTTACGGTTTAATGCCAGCGTGATCCGGACCGTATAAAATATGCACAAGGGCGGTAACGAGGCTCTGCCACTGCTAACCACTGCGCCACAGCTACGTCCCAACATAATATAATAACGACTAATGTATCTAGCCACATACATTCTAGCACTGCGCCACAGCCCCTCGAAACAATAACGGCTATTATAGTGCCTAGTCATATATATTCGAGCACGTTAACACCTGCAGCACAGCCATGTCCCACGAAATGATTATGAAAGAAACTTGTTAAACTATAATATCATCACGTGAGACTGGCGACGGATTACTGATGAAATTTTGCACAGGAAGATTTTTCACGGCTGCCACTCCGCAAGAATTGTGGTATTGTTGCAAATTATAAACACTACAGGTTCAGACTAGGTATCGAATCCAAAACCTCCATTGTCACACTGCACAGGTACATAGATACAATCATGCTACTTCCTACACCATCGCTTCATCCCCCCAAATATTAATATTGATGTAAAAATAAGCCTATTTCACATAAGAAGCTTTTATACGCTATCATCTTCTTGTGCCACCAGTCACTGTTTTATATTGATGCTAATATTGGTCCATTTCACGTAAAAAGTTCACCTATACAGGGGATAAAGTTATTTTTAAAATCGCACAAAATGTTTACAGAATTCACTCATATAGGGGATCAAGTTATTTTTAAAATCGCACAAAGTGTTATAACCCCAGTGGCAATTTGATTTGCCACTGATCGTTCCAAGGCAGTAACCCCTCGGGTTCTCATTTTTGTTAATTGTGTGTGGTGTCTTTTTGAAACTGATCATTTTATTAACCACGCTCTCTCTCTCTTCTTCTTGACTGTGTGGGGAGGCTGTGCTTCTGAATGTGGCAATGCCTGATATATGCATAGTTCACCTTTTTCGCAATAGATCGTGGAGTTAGACAAGACTGTTCATTGTCAACTACTCTTTTATTACTTGAATTCAATTTTTATCGCACACCATATCAGTGGATATGGTATAAATGGCATGAAAGTAAGTAAAAAGACATACAACAAACATTATTTGTAAACGATGCAATTTCCTTTAATAATGGAGTAAAGGAATCATTTGAAAAAGTAATACATGTCATTTCAGACTTTGAACAGGTTCCAAGTTTTAGGTTAAATACCAAAACAATTCGCAGTTTTAAGAAGCGGCACCTTAAACAAGCCACATAAAATTCTGCTAAAGATAAAAAATATATCGGCCTCAACTCAAGCAAAGACCTTTGTAATGATTTTTTGTAATGATTATAAACAACTATCAAAAATTACCTAGAACAATATAGCTTCGGAGAGAACGTGGATTAAATATTACTTGGAACCTAGAAAATTTAAGTTTCGGTATAAAACAAAAAAAATCAACAACACAGTAATACAAATTGTATAATTCTGCTAGTCTGTTGAGTCGAATGTAAATGACACAAATAGCTGCATCAGGTGGAAACACACTATCTACACAATACAATTTAAATATGCTAACTTTTATTGATGACCCCAATTACCTCCCCTACAATAATTTTCATGGATATGTAGTGCTACGGATTCAAATTGAAGTCAGATATACGAGTATATATTAAATATTAAATAAAATTGTATAATAAATTACGAGTTTCAGATGTTATAATGTGTTTTTTTTTTATTTAATGGTAGATCTTACTATCCCTAACGTTTTTTGTTCAGTAAATCAGAACATATTATCATTTTAAAATATGAAACATTATTTTCCGTTAACATACACAAACACACAGCTACTTTAAATAGGGATATTTGTTTACTTTGAAATTGATGCGTTGTTTTGAAAATTCTTAGTGATATATGTCATTTTTTCCTATTCAGCATAACGAATAGTACAGTACACGGGGTAGGGATGATCTCTTTATCCTGTCTTATATCTCGACTGCTAGTTCGAATTTATCTCGAACATAAAATGAAATAATGCATTGCATATCAAACAAAGCCAAAATGGATTGATTTATAAGTTTTATCCAAAGACAGCTAGCCTGCTGAAAATATCACAGTTTTACAATTTCAGTTAGAGAAATGATTCTGTTAAACTCAAATAGTATGTTTACTCGTTTGAACTTGTGCGTTGAAAGCTTAAGCATGTTAAGTGAAGAACAATTTTTGCATCAACTTATGTATACTTGGATTAATCATGTTACAATGAGTCCATTAAACTCGACCTGGCCTGTGGAACCCACCATGAACTTCAACTTTGCTGTCGACAATTTACATGTATAAACCGATCCCTTAAAAAGCTACAGTAGCATTGTCTGTCCGCTCAAGCAGATATAAGCACGACGACTCTGTAAACGTGTATGATACACGTACCTCAATAACATCTTGGAACACGCAAGCTGTGAAATCTATTCCTTTGGTGATTTCGATCAATCGTTTGCAGGCCCTGATCTAATGGGGAGCACCGCGAACTGGTGGTTGTTGTTTTTTTTTTGGTTAAAGCATTCCCAAGAAAACTTGCAAAATACTCGTATATACGTTAACATATATTAAACGAAGAAACACGTTGTATTCATGAAACTATATGAAATTATTTACGTTTCGAATAATTCGAACTTGACGGTAATTGTCAGTGTGGAGGGAAAAGGTGCGTGTATCTCGTGCAATTAGGCTATTTAAGTGTTGGTTTTATCTGTGTACACCATTCGATGCGTTTCTATTCAGCGGTAAACATGTCGGCACCCGTCCATCGCCCTATATGTTGTAAATTTATTGTTTTTGGATGGCTGTCGATGTTTAACAGAACTTCCTGGAAATAAATCGAAAAATGGTGTAAATAAAGTGTTTATTTTTGTTTCAGGTGTTTCGAGTTTGGTGTATTCTCTTAGTCATAAACAATATATTTA
This sequence comes from Corbicula japonica, assembly GCA_038501625.1. Lineage (NCBI taxonomy): Eukaryota > Metazoa > Mollusca > Bivalvia > Venerida > Cyrenidae > Corbicula > Corbicula japonica. The sequence continues at coordinate 434,687 of JAZAYU010000363.1, read as the reverse complement.
TTTATCATGTAAGAAATATGGATATTTTAAGGCCATTCACTAGTTTCCGGTTCGAGTGATACTATTAGATGAAGCTTTATCCAGATGTGTTGAAAGTTTTCGAGATCGTCTGCTGGACAGCTAAATAGCCAGAGCTACTGATGTCGGCTTTTCATTCGAATGGTCCGCACACTACAGGCCCAATACCTCTATTTCGACAGTTTTGAGCAACATGCACTTTGAATATACAGACATTTGATAAATTTAATGTATATTACCGCTGAATACAACGACCTAATCCTAGTTTTTGTTTGTGTTTTTTACGTATTATGAGATAAGGAAATAATTAATATACTCACGTTAAAGTGAGTAATTTAAGTTAATCGCTTTTGATATCAATATTGTATAGATTTTAAACCCGCGAAAGGACGATTATTTTAATTGTACATGTAACATTAGTCTAAACTGTTCCACATTATCGTTTATGTTAAATATGCCGTGCTAAGATCACGTGTAACATTCTCCGTTAATCTACTATTTTATGTGTACATTTGATTTGATAATATTGATCAGGAAGGCAACATTTCTAAAAATCCTGATTATGACGTCTTTGAATTGTTTGAAATACGTAAAAGAAAATCGAGGTCGCACGGAAGCAGAACAAATGGAAACATAACAAGAAAAGTATAACACAGATGTGTTATATGTGGACGACATTTGAAATAGGTTAGATGTTGGGTGTAAGAGTTCATGCAGGTGATGGATTGTTTTTAAACAAAGAAAGAATAAAGTGATAATATATTGTTGTCTTTTATTGGCAAAGGGTATTGAACGTTGAAGGATGTGCTTGTGTATTACATGTAGTTGTGGAACGCGTTGTATACAAGGAGTGCAGTTTGAAATGAAATATACTGGAAATGGTATGGCCTGGGATTTATGATGAAATTTGTTTGCTGAACATTTACAAGTTTGCAGTAAATGTAGTGAATGATTTGAAAACAAACGTTTTCCTTTTAAATATAATGATAACTAGCTGGAAAATAGTGGAAGAGATGGTTGCTATGGTAACATGCATTATGATGAAGAATTGCCAGAACTATATGTGTTGTTATGTATTCATTTAGGATGCAAAATAATTTCTCACATTTTAAGGATTTACTACACTCCTCCTTACACCTTTATCGATAAAAAAAGAAAAGTATCAACATTTCTAAAACGGCAAAATGCCTTTTAATGAAATTTTGCACACATGAATGTTAATTTTGTTTAGCTTGATAATTTTCTTTTCAATCGATGGTCGAACAAGGAGGAGTTTAGTGGATCGTTAAGAGCACTCAAAATTTCATAAATGTAACTGATTTTTCATTATTGTCATTGTAGATTTCACAAGTTTTAGCTTTCCAAAAAGCTAGTCGGTCATTAGCAAATAAATTAAAAGAATAAGTAGGTATGTATTCGTTCATGTATTTACTTTTGGACCAATGTAAGTCAATGACATGGCCAGTTTTCTGTCGATCAAAGTCACACAGACTGTATCTGACAAACTATTTGTGAATTTAGTTGATGTTTCAAGTTTCAAGTTTATTTCTATTTACATTTCTATGTATGTACAAACATAAACAAGAGAACATATAAACATTGTACAATTCTGTTACTTTAAAGCATGCAAACAAAGTTGAACGGCTGATGTTTGATTTATTGAAACATGAAGAATACGTGTACGGGCTAAAGGCATCAATATAAATAATCATGTCTCTAGTAGACGTAATTTATTTTCTTTCAGGACGTGTAGAAATAATTACGTTGTTTAAGCACCAGCGAATCTGATGAATATGTTACATTAACGCGAATGCTCAAAGAGGTACCATAGAACTTTTCACAGTTGATACTTATTTGTACATTGAGAGAAAAGCCACGCTTATAATATTCAGTATTCATTACCAACATTCATAAAATGTAGTTTTAGTTGGTTCAGCAGATCTCGTCAAACTTGAAGTTGACGAGCGTTAAAAGACAGTAAACAATAAATTAGGATGCTGATGCATTTATTACTTTCACTTAAGCTTTATGCTGCTATTATCTTTTGTTTTTGTTTGAACGATTTTCTGTAAAACTATTAAAGGAACTCAAGAAGCACTATTTGTATTTAAATTAATCTATCATCATAAAAATTGTCGTTATGCCACTGTTCTGAAAACAACTTTTTCTTTACTTTAAAGGCTGGTTTTGCATTCCTTGCAGTATATTCTAGTAGATCGCCCTTACATAGAAATGATAGTGCTTGTGTTGTCTACCTTACTGTACTGTTCAAAATAATGTTATCGTTTAGTATCCCAAGACCGAAATCAGATCCGTTATATTGCATGTGTATGGGGAAGCAGTCATTGGGGTCACGGGCATCCCCGGAAATCTTTTACAAGTAAAACTCAATTTGGATTGCAACTGCGACGAGTCCAACCGTTCACTATAGACCCCAAGAAGAGAACGCATAGATATATGCGGTTTTGAGAGGGAATATGGGAATCAAAATAAATCAATTCGTATTTCGTTAATAATGCATATATTCAAGGGCAAGTTTTGAACTTTATGGCGGCGAAAGTTTTGTAACATAAATTAAATAGTTAAAGTTTAAAAAATAAAAATACAGAAGCACGTATAGAATGGTTACCAAGTTTCTATTTCAAAACAATCGTTTAAGTTTTGTTTTCTTAAAATAGATTAAAAGGTCACTTTGAAAACCACCGAAGACAAAAAATGTGAAAATATTACAGGCTCGGTTTCATTGAGCCTGTTAAAGACTTTAAAGCATATCAAAAACATAAAATACCGCATCGTAATTAGAGCTCCAACTTGGATATCAAAAGGACAGGGAAATAGATAGATCTAAAAAAAACATGGCAGTTTTTGTGCAACAAGCTCAAAACGAGGCACTTTTATGCAAATCTTTGAGAAAGAGCATAATACATGTATATAAATGTCCCTCTAAATGAGTAATTGCGAATAAAAGATAAAATGTAATGTTCATAACTAATGAAGACATGGGTAGTCATCAAACCAACAAGGTTTAAACTCTCGCATCTCAGGTTATTTCAATAGTGCGCTCGTGAAATGCAAAAGTGTGTAATTATGGATTGAAATTATATTTCAACAAACTTGACTAACTAAGTACTTGTAACTGAGGTAACGTGTCGCCATTTATCCTATAAATTGATATCAGACAAGTTCAATAAACAAAATCATTATTGATGCTTCCACGCTGAATGTGTAATCATAACCTCATGTGGCCATCCTAGTCGTTTATCTCTCTCGTCCGCAGCTTATTGGTCGTATTGATGACTGTCTTTTAGCGTAGCGCCGCCCAATTGACTACACTTATGATATTAGATAAAAATATTGCCCATGCTGATCTCCTATGTTTACTTTAAACAATGGCCATGTCACATTCGCTAAACCTCCGGTATCTTCTGATAACATTCACCAAATTTGCACTGGAAATCGCAAACAAATGGCAAAATCGCTGATCCCCCCCTTTTTTTTACTTTAAACAATGATCACCTCACTTCGCTAAACTTCCGTTAACTTCTGAGAACATTCGCAACATTTGCACTGGAAAGCGCAAAAAGCAAAATCTCTCTTTAAAAGACAATATTTTGACAATTAAGCAAGTTCTGAGCATTCGTTTCCTCCTAAATGCTTGTTTAAAACATCTCCTCGTTTACTATAAGCCTCTACTGTTTCACGACCGTATGTTTGGTGATTTATACCACAAGAAAGAAATTTTTAAAATTAACACATGGGTAGAAGTGTTCATCAATTTTCAAAGTCAATGCATGGATGCATAATGTCATCTAACATGGCATACACTGAAATTGACATCATTAAAACTAACAAACAAAAACAGGAAAATGTGCGAGAACCACCGATATTACATGTTTAAGTTCAGCATTCTAACGAAATTGTTGAAGATCAGAATAGTAAATTTAATAATTTGAGTCCCTGTCAGGCTGCTCATCCCCCCACCCTAGGACAGTGACGAAATTTTGTTGTTGAACTCTAGATTTTGGAATACATTTTTGGTTGAAAGTGTATGCTAATGACCGACTAGCTTTTTGTAAACTTTTGTTTACAGACAGCCTTTCCCGCAAAATTCGGAGCGTGCTCGATTGGAAATTCCGACATTTAGAACAGGGAGAACTCCAATCGAGTGCGTCGGAACTGTGTTCTGGCAGCGTTCTACCCATTCCATCGAAATAGGTGGTGTGAATCGGTCAGTGTTTTATACTGCACCAAACTGAAATATTTTTAGATACTGGTTTTTTTGCCATAAAATAAGATAATGGTTACATTTCAGTACTATGCCAAGAATTTCACCAACATAAATACCAGAAATAGTGTTATTTTTCAGTAAATTATAAATATTGCTTTTTGTTGACTGATCTAAAAACTAGGAAAACTTAGTTGAACTATGAAGTATGGGTTATTAAGACCATTAGGAGTTCTTTAGACTTCAAAAGATATAATAAACATGCAATTATGTAACACTTTTTATAAAAACCTATCATGATTCTGTTCCGACATCCAATCTCACTCGTTTGGCAGATTCTTAGACTCTTTCTCCGTCGTTATCAGAAAATAAACGACTGTTGTAAACCAAAAAACTAGAGGCCTCTGATTGGCTTCTGGATTAGGTCAAGCCTGTTCTCTGTATCTATTTAAAAAAAAATTCTCCAGCTTCTTATCAACTTGCTATTGCTCATTACAATAATTCAACATAACACTTGATTAAAGAGTAAATATAAACCATTTGTAAAAAAGAAAAGAAGAGGTACAGCTTATACTGTATTAAACCAGCATCTAGAAGGTGTAAACGTCGCCCTGAACGACAGGATATGGCAAACAGTGTGCAGTATTTGTGCAACTCGAATGGTTAACATTTAAACCCCCGACGCACTACGCCAGCAGTGGTTACAAGCGTCGTAACAATACAGATACAGATCTCATCATAAAATGCATTCCAAACATATGAATGGCAATAAATCAGTGACCGACATTTAAGTGGCATCAAATTGCTATCAGCAACTCTGCTGTGATAACGGTAGACATACATCTTGTAATATGTCTCCGAGTTCGTTGTATTTTTTAATCTAACACCAACTGGTGTTGTTAATCTCCAGCAGCAGTATGTACTTTACTTGCAAGCTTGGGGAATACCGCCTATTTTAAACCTCGAGGAAAGATAACTGAAGCTCGCTAAGGATTCTCTGGCGACTATAATCGCCAGACAAAATTGGTTTACTACTGTCGCTGTCTGCTGAAAGTACAGACATGCGCAGTGAAACAGTCAAGCAGATTCTGTGGAAGAGTCGGAATTTGATTCTGGCACAGTTCCGACAGCCCAATCGAGCACGCCCGGATATTCATTAGTCTCTATTAAAAACATAAACGATGTCTTGCTTTTGACCAACAAAATCAATATAACGGATTGAATCTATTTCATATATGGGATCATCCTGAACAGTTGTTTGAATCAAATAACGTAACAGTTCAATTTATACACAAATAATATTTTGCTATGAAGGTTTTCATCACGTGACTTTCTAAAAAAAGACGCATAACATTTTTTCTACACCCTGTAGAAAATACAACACACGTATGTTTATATAATTTAACATGTCGTTATATATCGGCTCAATTTCTGATTTGATGTTACTACAACGTCCAGATTTTTTTTCATCAACATTTAGAAGACTTTTCTTGCAAATAGGGGGAACGGAATAGCATTCCCAAGCTCTAGACGGGCGGCTTTGTCTAAAGTGACCACGTCCGGTGCCGCTGTTAACCGGTGTTACCCTTCAAAGTTCAAGTTTGGTCCATTATAATATGTCGGTCATCAGGATGACCGACAATAAGTAGATACTCTACTGAGAGCTATGTAAGCCATTACTCCTTGTGATATCGTTTTCTCGATATCAACAGCATCTGAAGATAATGTTAGACCTTGCACTTTGTGGACAGTTACACCAACATTTAATTTTCATGAAGGAGTTACCTGGAAGTTAAACATTAACATAGCACTAACCACATTACAATGAATTTGCTCTATATAAACTCAACAGTACCTTTCAAAATTGCCCTACCACGAACATGGCAATTTCTTTTAAATTGGTACTTTCAGGATGAAAATCTATACTAACTTTCTATATTCAGACACAGCATCTTGATCCCGTAAACCAGGGGGCTGGGGGATGGGAGGGGGTGGGGGTGAGTCACACTGCAATACCAACTCTAATCAATTTATTCTGAACAACAGAAAAAGACCTACAAAATGGTTATACAATCATTATTTACTTTATAGACACGAAATCACCTTCTTCTTGTAAAACAGAAACCCACTAGAACCGTCAATTTCAACATCAGGAACATTTGTAAACAAAGAACCATCATATATAGGTCACATTCACGCGCCAAAATCAAGTCACAGGATCGCCAATATTCGTAAACTATCTGCCAAGAATAACTATCTGAACAATGTCTCTTACTACATATGTACACTCTTTCTAAAACTGCTTACAACAATAAACTTTCAATTCGCATATAGTTTAACTAAAAGAAAACACCAACTCATCAATCTATTTATATATATAATATATATATATATATATATATATATATATATATATATATATATATATATATATATATATATATATATATATATATATATATATACTCTTTACATAGATCTATTTATATACTCAATTATAAATAGCTTGAGCTGGTACTTAAAGTTCGCTAACGCTTAAAAGAAAACACAAAACTCATCGATCCCTTTATTACCTGGCTCACATTCCCGATCAACAGTGATCTAGAAAACGAAACTATCTAGTAGATGTAGATAACAAAAACTTACCGCAAACAATCCTATATGACTATATACCACTCGCACTACCTAATTGTCGGTCATCCTGATGACCAACATATTATAATGGACCAAACTTGAGCTGTCTACCAGAACACCGGTTAACAGCGATGTAAAGCAAAGTTCACGGACCAGACGGAACGGATAGTTTAGAAAAGTAGACTCTTACTAAGTCGTTATTTATGGATAGACTCTTACTCAGTCGTTATCTATGAATACCTAGAGGCCTCTTATTGGATGTTAAACGACGTCATATATGGAGTCTGTACCTATTCTTAAATCCTCTCTCCAGCTTCTGATCAGCTATGCTTATTACTGATAAAGATATTTCCGACAAAAAACAATAAACATATACATGGATTTTGTCTAGTAATTGTATACTGTGTATGATAAACAAAAGATGTACAGCTTATGACTCTATTAGCAACTACAATGTGTAGAGAGCACTGAACAGAGATTAGCTAATTATTTTGCTTTATTTTCTTATCTACGAACTTCTGCAGCATTTTGTGAAACTCGGGGACAGGGGTATCACGGGGAACGTTTTTCATGTTTAAGCTAGCTCGATATGGATTACATTCGTCATTCTTTGATGAGTTTGCTAAACTGTAATCTTGCATTTTGCCACTCAACTGGTTAATAAAGTTTTATAAGGTTTTGAATGTCAAAAAAAATATCATTCGATCATCAGAACACACATTTTGCAGGAATCTTTAATCGGGTCATGAAACTGACAATAATAGACAATACAAGTTTCAGCTTTCCAAAGTTTTAATTTGGTTTTGAATCTACAAAATAATCTTTGGAACATGCGAAAACACATATTTTTGCGGAAGTTTCAAATCGAGTCATGAAACTGTCAATAATAGACAAAACAAAATTATGCTTTCCAAAAAAGCTAGTCGGTCATTAGCATAACCTTTTAACAAACAAAGACGGCGCTGAAGTGCATACTTTAGGCAAATTTAAAATTAACGCGTTTGGTGTTATTGGAAGCCATAAGACATTCTAAGTAAATACCAACATTCTAACGAAATTGTTCTAGATCAGAAAGAGCAATGTTATACCAGTGAGTCCCGGCCAGACTTTGTGAACAGTTTTCTCTCCCACTCTGTGACAGTGAAAAACTTTGTTTTTTTTTAAACACATTCTGAAGTTTTGGTATATATTTACAGCTTGATTATCGTTGCTTTCTAAAACTTTGTGACACAAAATAGTGTTTGATAAACTTTTCAATTTTGGTTTACCTTCAGGTGAATTATTTTGTTTGCAAACAGGGTTAGTTTTATCACCTGCTTAAATACATCTCCTTCGAAAGAAGGAATACCTATATAAATAAACTTATATTTTTGTATGACATCCAATAAATATAAAGCGCTTTAATTTCAAGTGGCTTAAAGTTTAAACTTTTGAGCGGTCTTCTTAAAAGGTTGTGCTAATGACCGACTAGCTTTTTGGAAAGCTAAAACTTGTCATGTATACATGCTTTGCGTGATGAACGCCATCTTGAAAAACCAGAGGGGTCAGTTCAAGTTTATCACGAGAAATCACAACAATCACTGACTAAACCTACATGGAATTGCATCTTGGTTATGTAAATATTTTGTTTATATATATAAAACTTTTGCATACATAACCTACGACATAATTTAACAATAAAAGTCCACATAATCAAGCAACATAAAAAATACGTTGACATCTTCCCTCTTACTAATAAGATTTCCTTGGGTAAAACCGTACTGTTGTACATACAACATGGTTCCCGTTCAGTACTCAACGATCTATATATAAAGCCGGACCACATGGTACTCAACATTCGCTATAAACCTCTATTTAAAGCCGGGCCAAAATTCGCCTTCAGCCGGACTAGTTGTACTATAGTAAAAGATCATCAAGTAATAGTTACATCGTAATAATATATTATGACCCATAATTCGTCCAGAACAAAATCACGTATTCGTTGTTCTATTCATGACCTACATATAATTTTAAAACAATCTTGCAGACACGCTATGCTATCTAGATTGGCTTCTCGTTGTAAATCATGTCTGCAGAAACTGGATGAGGAAGCCGACGACATCGTCATAAGAACCCATCCATTTTACGAGGTTACAAGTCTTATTCAATGTTATACTCGACATGTTCTTAGTCACACATTGACTTGGAATCAGACCATCAGAGACATTACCTTAAAATTTCATTTTTTAAATAAAGGAATACATTTTATTGACCTTTCTATTATATTTAAAGATAAAACAGTTCAATCGGCTGTTCCTAATTATTTTAAGAATACTGAATCACCGATGGTTTGACCAACTAGAAATACAATTTTTAATTACAACAATAATACCTCTGATTTACAGATCATTGAAAATACACCAAAATCTTGAGGGTATTTAACTTCTAAATATTGCTATAAGCCTGCCTGTCATATTGTTACCGGTGATCTTAATGTAATCAAAGACTCTAGAATTCGTAATTTAATAATTTTAAAGTCCCAGATATAGAATTCCATCCAAAATTGATTGCAATGCATGCCGTGCGTGCAAAAATTGCGGAGTCTTTAAATTTTTTTTTTGCAATAAATGGAGCAAAAAAGAACATGCTGAGCCTAATGCACTTTTTAACTGAAAAAACAAAACAAAACAACAACACATATTCAAAATATTTGACACTCGTATATCATTTTATGTAAGAGACGTTGCTTTATTACCACCTCGGCCTCGTTTTAACTTTCGTCATTTGTGAAAAAGGAATTCAAAACTTTCAAAACAGATTTGTTTTAAAACCTGCTGATAAGGTTTCTAATAATGTTATTATAGTGTGACAGATACACTATATTAATATTCGAACTGAAGAATTGAACAGCACTAATGCATATACACTCACTTCTTCATCCGAGAATGATATTGTTACTGCACACACTCTACAAATTACAAAATTTAGCATCCATCAGTATTGAGCCGAACAATGTACTTATTATGTATTGGTTGCCTAAAATGCATAAAACACCGTACAAAGCAAGATTTATTGCTAACTCTAGTTCTTTCACTACTACTAAATTATCCGTGCTCTTAACATCTTGTCTTACAGCTATAAAAGAACATGTAATTCGGTATTGCAATAAGGTTTTTGAAACTTCTGGCAAAAATTTATTTTGGTCGATTAAAAATCGAAATGACGTTTTGAAAAAGCTTAAATCAAATAATTTTCAGGCGTTCTGTTTGTCTACTTATGATTTCTCAACTTTATACTTTTCGCTCCCTCATAATTTAATAAGAGACAAGCTAACCAGTCTCATTGAAAAAAAACGTTTGCCAGAGAAAATAAAACCTTCATCGCTTGTAATGAACATAGGGCATTTTTACAGATGGTTCTTATGATAATTATACTTTATGGACTTGTCAAGACCTAATAGAGTCGCTAACTTTCTTACTGGATAATATTTATGTTAGATTCGGTACCTAAATTTATAAACAAGTAATAGGCATCGCAATATCTACTAATTGTGCAACCCTTGTTGCTGATCTGTTTTTTATACTGTTATGAAAGAGACTTTATGTTATCTCTTTCCACTGAACATCAAGATGATATTATTACAGCTTTTAACAACACCTCGAGGTATCTTGATAATTTATTAATAAAACGAACACTTCAGAAAAGCAAGCAAACATTCTCGATCTAAATCTGTCCATTGATAATGGTTACGTCAGTACTAAAATATATGATAAAAGAGAAGATTTTAATTTTAATATAGTAAACTTTCCGTTTTTAGACGGCGATGTTCTTCTTGCAAGATCTTACGGGGTTTATATCTCACAGCTTGTTCGATTTTCAAGAGCTTGCAACGATGTTAATGATTTCAATGAACGTAATCTTTGCATTACAGAAAAACTTTTATATAATGGTTATCGGTATCACAAATTAAGGAAAACCTTTTGCAAGTTTTATCGCCAATACCAAGATCTAATTCATAAATACATGTGCAGTTTAAAATCATATTGCAACAAGGTATTTCACAGCCAGTTTTTTTATGGAGATTTAATTTATTAACTTATAAAGAAGATAAAAGGCAATGTTAATTTCTCACGGTTATTCGTAAAAACCATCTGTAAATTTAAAATGAAGATTAACAACATGATATTTTACAGAGCTCTGCAGGCCTGGTGATTAACCCTTCTACAGTTGATAATTATGCATACCTCCATGGTTGCACGACGGTGGCAGGGCTTTAAGGGTTTATGAAGGTTTATGGGGAAATCTTTTCTTAAAAGAACCTAGAAGCTCGATTTTTTTTATTCCTGGCATCGTGTTCTTGCTGATTTTACTCCAGGAGATCTGGCCGAAGTAAGATCATTGAGTACCCGCCCTTTGGCTTTGCAATGCTATAAGCTTCTTATGTTTTATATGTTTGTGTGCTTTTGCATGCAACATTGTTGAGCCGATAGGTGGGTTGGAGTTTTTCATCAAGAGAACTTGTACTTGTTTTGTGATATGAGAACCTGTTGGGGCAAGTGTGAGGTTGGTGCACCCTCGAACCTGGTTTAAACCCCCTGTGGCAATTTGATTTGCCACTGACCGTTCCAAGGCGGTTACATCTCGAGTCTCATTTTTGTTATTTTTTGTGGTGTCTTTTTTGAAACTGGTCATTTTATTAACCATGCTCTCTCCCTCTCTCTTCTTCTTGACTGTGTGGGGAGGCTGTTTTTTCTGAATGTGGCGATTCCTGATATGCATATTTCCCTTTTTTTTTTTAAATAATCACAATGTCTGTTCATAATATTTCAACCACTTGTTTCAGAATAATATTATGTGAATTGTAAGCCCAACGGGCCGGGTGCATTATATTTTGTTAATTTTACAATTTGTTATATTGCACATGTCACTGAGATAAATAAATACTTGTATATATCTACTTGATTACTCATGACTATCCAGATTTTTACAATTTTTACAATCATATAAATGAAAAATTATCACTGATCAATAACTAATGTACAATCAGAGGAGATTTTAATTTGGTTTTAGAGCCGAAAAATACTATCTTTAAATCAATTATTTTAATATGAATAAACCTTTCTGCTAGAGAAAGCGTTCAACAAATAATGTTACACAATGATCTAATTGCCTGTAGCAAAAACAATTTATTTAAAATAAACAATATTTTCTTACTTGTTTCAGGACAAAAATCATATTAAATAGGTCAGGTAAGGTTTCACTTTAGTTTCTAGCTCTTTATTTACAAATCTTGACATTGCTTCTATACTATATGGTTACAAAACTGACAATTCCGTGACAGTGTAATCTTTAAAATTAGGTAAGTTTATAAAGGCATTTCATATTGAACATTCAACAATTCACTTCTAAAAGACCAGGCATATGTGACTCAAATCAAACAGCTAGTAATGCGTCAATTTACCGCTGAATTTCAATCTTTCAATGAATCAAATAAAACTATCTGTGATAAAGAAATAAAATTTATGATAAATGATTAACTGCTTTCTAAACACTTAATCATGGTGGAACACAAATTTAAATGCTACTTTAAAAAAAAGAAAAATGGAAAAAAGAAAAAAAAGAATTAATATCATTAATATCATATATAGAATTTTATATAATAAATGGCTCTTATTAGCACCGAAGTACAAGATAAAAAGAACGTTTAGATATACAGACGAAAAAGCTTAAGGGATCTTATATAACAATAAGACCAAAATGGATATAAGAAGAGAAAAACAACATTTTTTGTGATTTAGAGAACAGAAACTTTATGTCTAAACATATTGTTAATATATGTTCTAAAACAGGTTTGATTTTAAAACACAAACTGATAACTTCAAAGAAGCATTTGAACATTATAAATCACTATATTCACTTAGAAACGTATAAACATAAATTTGTCAGCTTTATTTAAGAATCTGCAGTTACAGAAACTTTCAAAACATAATAAATCCTCTTTGGAGGGAAAATTACCAAGAAGTCTACAAATATCTGTACAATTTGACAATTTAAGTTTTCACAAACCAACGTAATTTTGAGAAAAATAATTTACATTGGACTGCGATAAACATTATTTGCATATAAAATGTGCTGAGGTTGAACGCCCAAAAGTCAGAATCTTTAAAAGTTATGTACATTTGGCATAAATTTGCAGCCTTTTTTTAAGCACTGTAGTACATGTAGTACGAATTCTAATTTAAGTATTTTCAGTGTTAAAGCCTTTCAGCTGCTCAAATTTTGCCTAGTTTTTTCGTCTACATGATGCATCTGTCTGTAAAGAATATCACATACAGATTTTCTTGGATCTTTACACAAGTTTTTTTTCTGCTTTATGTTACTGATATTTTCCTAAGTTTCTGAAAAAAAGCTTATTTACTTTTAATAACACATCAGGTAAGGGAACATGATTATAATCATAAATGTTAACAAATTCTCAGACTTAGAGATCGATTTTTAAAGTCAAAATAGTATTAAAGCCTTAGCATTATCACGGTGTAACAGCTGCCCTGTACCAAATTTTGAGTGCCCCGTGGCAGCTCCCAAGATGTCGACCAGATAAGCAACGCAAAGGTATGTGTTTTATTTTGATTTTCCAATTTGTATCATCATCTCGAGAGCAGCCACAGGGCACACAGCATTTGGTACAGGGGAGCTGTTACACGACAGTGGGAATGTCAAAAATTTGAATTTTTTTTAATGTTATTAACTTGTATCTAACTCCCTTGCATTGTTTGTCTTTTGTGCAAACAATCCCATAAAATTTAAAGCTTTCTGGATGAAATAATTCGGCTTCAATAACTTTGGATAAATTTCTGTAGTGGGAACACTGCATCAAAATGTTCAGCATTATGATTCCGAGTTTGTTTTCCCGCGTTGAAATTACGGGGTTACTTTTATTCCATGCAATGTTTTTTTTTTCTAATTGTAATTGGTATATATGGACACTATGGTAGAATTACAAATGCTAGTTAAATTGGTAGAAACCGTCCCTGCATGAAAGATTCCTACTTTAACATTAGTTACCTGAATGTAATGTGTTGTTTTCTTTTTAATCTTTATGAATCCACATAAAGGAAAATATTATTTTGGATGTTGCTTATCTATAGTTCTGTTAAGTTCAGACAAAAATGTTCATAAATCATAAACTTGATATATGGGTGTTCAATAAACTTATCTAATATTGGCCCAGCCAATCTCATATTAGCCCAGCAATTCTAATTTTGACCCAATTTAGTCTTCATATGATTTTGATGTTTTAATTCCGTTAATTAATAAAATAGTCATTAATAAAGTGAATTCACGTTGACCATGCTATTTGGCCTCTACAAAAATCCCATAAATAAACCACCAACCCTTTAGACGACAAATAAAAAATGCCGGTAGTCACATCGCGGCAGTGTTAACGAGATAAATCGATTTGGAAACCAGTGAGATAATTATCCTCATATCATTTAACTAATACACCAATTTGTGTTTAGTCAAATATTAACCGTTTGTGAAGCCAAAACCAACTGGAAATCCATAACCTGATCCCCAGAACTGTCTGTATACAGTAGCCTTATAAGACCCACCAAGTCCGTATACAGTAGCTCCGAACATAACGTTGCTATCTTTATGCCACAGCCGATGATACCCTACTGTGATGTATGCGATGATAACTGTATAATTACTAAAAGGATCGGGAACGTTGTACTGTTTTATTACCTTCAAAGATGAACCATCCAAGTATAACTCCTGAGCTTGAGAAGACGGTACTATGACAGACAAGTAATTATTAAGATCATTGTAGAGAGATGGAACAACGAAGTAATATTCGTTTAGATAATTGCCAATACCTGGTATGACTGTCATAAATGGCCTACCATGAACACCATCATAGTACTGTCCAACACCATACTGGACGACACTAATAGGTGAAGCAGAAGTGACCACCACAGGTTCAGTCCCCATCAAAATTCCTACATAAGGTAACATACGTGAAAAATTACATGTGGTGTTTGTTGTGTTTTTTATGCAAACTGTTTCGTTATGGATCGTAAGGATTTTCAGGACAAATCCTTGTTTTGGAAATACAGGTGGAACAATATAGCTTTTCTGCCAATTGCTAGTTGGGACCATTTGTTCCACAATATAACCACAGTGCAAATAATTAGCAATACGCGGGATCTGAGCGCATGATGTTCCATAAATCACTGCGATAACTTGATCGGATTCTACATATGTATCTCTTAAATCTCCTTTACCTTCATGCTGCCCAACACTTAATGGTTGCAATGTGAATGATTTTGTTTGATTGTTAAAGTGTATGGTAACCTTTGTATTTTCTCTGATGCCGAAAACCAAAATAAATGCTGGATAAGGAAAAGAGGGGAATATATAGGGATTTACTTTATAGGATGTTCCCAGAGCTGTAACTGGTAAGGCTAAATATGTTTCAGTAATATTCTGGGCTCCAGTGACAAATAGTGCAACAGGGACGTCGGTTTGAATATATATTCCACGTGTCTGGATGAAAGTTCCACGTTGCATGATAGTTCCGTTGACTTTCAATATTGTAGCGCCCCTTTTGATAGTTTCATTGTGGTGTATATTGAGATAGGGAACACTCAGTACTGCAGTGCCGTCTTGTTGCGATGCTACGTAAATTAATATTCGTATGTCGTTTGCTTCAATGAAGGGAAGAGGATACATTCCAATGTAAAAGTCGGTGCCATAATGACCTGGAATGAAAATGTTATGCGCTAACAAACCAACTATTTATTATAAATAAATATTTTAAACTTTTGTTGGCAAATTTAACATGAACTTATATTTTCTCCGTGAAGATAAAGAATTGTGCACAATCCAATAGTTTGTGTGCCTCTTTTTATACATGCCTCGGACTGAATGTTTTCCAATGCAAAAATGAAACAATATGAAGAAAGACTTTAACCATAGCAAAGAGTTAGATAATCAAGTGTAAATATTATAGTATTTATATTTCGTTAATTTGTATTTCAGTTTGATGTAATCATAATATGATGAATGTGGGCAGACGTGGCCGAGTGGTTAAGGTTTCCAACTGAGAATCACTTGCCCGTCACCGCTGTGAGTTCGAGACCTACCAGGGTCAAGATCTTCCATGTGAGGAAGCTTGCCAGCTAGCTTGCGGAACGTCGGTGGTTCTACCCGGGGGCCCGCTCGGGAATGAAAATTGTCCGGAGGGGCACCTGGGGGCTACCTCAACGATGTAAAGCTGGTATTCCTAATTCCTAATATTATTAATTTATTTATTGGCAAAATCTCATAACTAGTTTTAAAAAATTCTCAAAAATCCCCCGTGAATTGCTGAACCCTTTACTCCATTTACCACAACTAGTGTAAATCCAGAAAGTTGGCAAAGACATAGATCCAGATCAGCCGGTACAACTTTGTCGTCTGATTTGGATCTGCACCGTTTCTCTTTTGGATACAGTTGAAAGTCATTTCCGACCAAGAAGAAAACATGTGACACTTAAGCAGCCTGCTATTTCCCGTTCGCTGTCTCTTGGAGAGTGCTGCGAAAGCTATCCTAAAAGTTTACCATGCACTTGTATCAACACTTGAAAACCAAGCTGCATGCGGTGATCCTAAGGGCCTGTTGCAGAAATTCCACCAAACTTGCTTCCATCTTCATACAGATTTCTAAGTAGATGTATTTGAAGTGGTCAACACATTGTGTTGTGTCTTTCAGAAATACGACGTTGACATGCATGTGGTAAATGTGTCGGTACAGTGCACTATGGACACTTTGGAAGTTCTGAAGGTGAACAATGGTGGTAAACTGAATACAGCATACTCAGATATTTTGGACTGTAAATTTAAGCGAGTGAACCCAATTGACACACAAAAGTGCACACTGAAATTTCAGACATCACCTAACTCCTACTTGGATAAGTTAAACCATAGAAGACCGATTCGAGTAAATGTCTATGGACAAGCTACAAACTGCCAATAAGATATTAAATCCATCCTACCTGCCATTCACAACAGCAGAAATGGCTCAAAATTTGTGACTAGTATGGACCGAGTGGTAATGTTAATGGTCTGGTGGATTGTGAGAGAAAGACCATCTCACAATCTAGTGTGCCGACAAATTATAAAGTAATTTAGTGACATGTTTCCGGATTTCAGTCTTGGCCATGTACGTTCTGACTGCTGCCCTTACAAGTGTTGCAGAAGAGCTTGTATGATTGTGTCATAAGTCTTGATGGCTTCAAACAATTTGATGCTAGTTTTAAAATCTAGAAGATTTAAAATTAACTGGTCCAGTGGATGTTATACCAGTTAAGCATGTACTTATTTGTTTTAAACCGATTCTCTGCTAAATGATGTTATAATTCATTAAGAGTAAAACATGTTTGTTTATATTTAATTTGTGAAAGTATGTAACAAAGTATGTGACTCTGCATGTACCAGCATATAACTTTGAAACTGTATAGATAAACGGAAAAAGTAAAAAATCATCTGTAAAATTGTGCTTTGAATTTTATTTGCAAATTAATGGAGCCCTTAGAAAATAGGAAATTGCTTCAGCATTTGCTTTTCTGTACATGCGCTGATTTGAACAATTTATTCTAATCCAACAAATTGCTGTAATATTCATAGTATTATAACTTTAAATCATATGACACAATTGTATGTTTGGTGATTTAAAACTTGAATATTCAAAGAATATGACAAGCTTTGCTACTTGTTCTGTTGTTGTTATCACCCTCTCTCAACTCAGAATTTTAGGTTCTGTCTAATGATATCTTACTTGCTACCTTGTTAACCAATAAGTCTTTATTTCTGAAACCATAATCTAGCCTTGCATTTTTATCACATAGTTTCACTTAGAATGTATCAGCAGGCTGGTATATGCCTTGACTTTCTTTGCAACTGCTCACAGGATTCTTCCAAATTTTACCCAAGTATTTACCTCATTAAGATATAGTTTGGTGTTTGATAGCTGTGAAAATATTGGGTTCGTTCAAAAGTAAAAAAAAACAACACTGTTGACTTGTTTCGTTGTTTTACTGTTGAACATTTGACCTATGACATCCTTCACATCAGTTACGAGAGAGGCAGTGCCTTAATTCATATTTCTTCACTTATGACTTTATATCTTATTTAATTCTTTTTTAAAGTTTCAAAATTAATTTGCATATTAATCTATTTAATATATATTATATATATATATATATATATATATATATATATATATATATATATATATATATATATATATATATATATATATATATATATATATATATATATATATATATATTAATATATATTAATCATATAACGCCATCTCGTAACTTTGCATGCATCTGTAGCCATGGCCGTTTTGTATTTTACAATAGATTCTAACAATTTACATTGCAGAGATCTGGCTAAATAACATTAAATGTGCTATTCATACTGCAAAAAGAAAGATGTTTTTAAATAAAACTGGAGAGAAAATGTTTTAAATCAATATTATGACAATCTGTTTTCCACTAAGCAAAATACGAATGAGACTGGCTACCGTCCCTATGTTCTGTTATATATTCTCATATTCTTCACTTAATATACAATAATCATCAATACCTCCATGAAAAGCAACTCCTGCAGGTACCTTACTCACATGCATTTTACTTACCTTATCTCCCAGAACATAGATGGTTCAGCATATCAGTAAAAAAGAAAATGAAATGAATAAAAAGGAGATAATAAGTATTTCAGTGTTTTTTAATAAACTATCTAGCTGATGCCAGGCTAAATACAAATTTATGCCTTTTCTTTTGAAAATGTGTCATAATTCTAACGTACTTCTTCTCTGGTCGCAGTTTGTTCCGACCCAGTTGTTGGTACATCGGCATAGGTACCCATTTACTTTGTCGTTGCAGGTCGCTCCATTCTGACATGTTGCATTTACACAGTCATCAATATCTGTAATCGAAAGTGACGTTGTCGCACTTTAAAAATATACAAAACTTTGGTTTCTCAGTATTGTTCATACTTCCCTGTAAATCTTATACCACAACACTTTGCACATGTTTCGTCACATCTGTAAAACTGATGTAAAAAGCTAAATTCTCTAAGCCCGTGTACCCATCTATGTAGTCGTTTGTTATTACGAGAACCTGTTGAAGCAAATATGAGGTTAGTGCACCAAATAACCTGGTTTAAACTCACAGTGGCACATTCTGACCGTTTAAATGCGGTGCATGTAATACCTCAGGTTCATCTTTTTTATTAATTGTTTGTGGTGTCTTATTAGAAATTGATCATTTTATAAATCATGCTCTCTTTTAATCTCTGTTTTTATCATTGTGAGATGATTGTGTTTCTAAGCTTTTAAGTTCATTTTCAAGATTTCGATAGTGATGAACTTTTAATAACGCTGCAATCCAGCTAAAGTTTCTGTTTTCAATTAATGGTGTTCTTGAAGAAATTGTTTTATTAATATTTTAATATGTAAATTTAAATCTATAAAACAATAGTTGGGAAGTTACATTTTGCATAGATATTAAAACTAAAACTCTGTGCAATTGGCCGATCATATACATGAAATTGTACTTGAATATCATTATACACTTATATCACTGCTTAAATTTGTAACTGTATCAAGACATTTTCAATGTTGCATAATTACTTGAATGTACATTTATCAAATTTATTATTCTTGTTTGTTTGTTTTTGTTTTGTATGCTTGATTATGTCTTTGTTTGTAAAATGCCCACCGTATAATCAGAACTGTTACATTGCTTAGGCTTTCTAATTCGGGCATATGTTGGATAATAGATCTACCCGACGAATTCACTCCTTACACATTATTTCTTGCTTTTCATTCTCCAAGATAGGGTAAATGTTATGAGGTAAATCCGCCGATGATATCAATTAGCTATATAATATAATAGTAAAGTGTATTCACATCTTAAACCTGTAACAGAATATCAAGATATTAGTATTTTGTTGCATAAATACTTTAACGTTTTTTTTGTTGTTGTGTACTTGTTAGTAAAATGTCTTATCTCTATATTTTTCTTCTTCTCGTTTGCGTGTTTGTAAACTGTCTTTTCTGTATATTGTGAAAATGTGCTCTTCCTCTGGGGGAAATAAAGAATATCTATCTATTTTCATTCTACATACGTTAGAAAGTTAAAACAGTTTAGAGAAATAGCTAGACCTAAAAATCCCTGAAATTCTATTTACATAAATTTACAAAAACTAAACAAGACAAAACATGATTTTATATACACACTGGAGTATAATGATCTTGACAACAATATTGTGTGTCCTTTGTAAAGAACTTTTAGTAATGAAGAGAGAAATAAATGTGTGTCGCCCACTTACGCGACCAGGAAGCGACCAGGAAATTCATGGTCAAACACACTTTTACAAATATCTTATTTTGTTTACAACACGGCAGTAAAAATACACAATGTATTGTTGTCAGTATCATATTACTCATTAGGGCATTTAAAATGACGTTTTGTACTGTTTAGTTTTTGCAATAGAATGTTAGGGAATTTATAGATTTAGTTATTTTTCTTTATTTTGCTCTCTTTACCTCTCTTCTTGTTTCGCTGCCTGAGGAGGTTGTGTTTTGTGAGTGTGTCGATTCCTGATATGCATAGTTTACTTTATTACTGTTGTCTTAACATAATGCAAAATAATGTTACATTTTAAACCATTTACTTCATGAGCAAAACAGCCAGCACATCCAAAATTTAACATGTTTTGCAAATAATTTGCAGTATGCATGAATAATGAATTTTTTAACCTTGATCAATCTAATGAAATAATTTAAGTCCCTAAGAAAAATACCTGTTAATATTTATATCGTTAAGTAACTGCCTGTTTTGCTTCACCTTGAGCATAATCGGTATTTCAATTATTATTATTATTATTATATTCTGGCTTGAGTAAATTTCTTGTTCATTTCCATAAGAAAAGCTTATGTTGTCTTAAACTTTAATATTTTTTGGTGTCAATAGCGTTGTGGATACAGATAACCTCTTATATATCCGCTTCACATAGTGATCAAAGACCTCTACAATATTGGTTGTATTGGCATTGTCTACACCAAAAGAATTTTTACTTATATAACAGTTACAGTTAATTAAGTGTTCACAATTACAACTTATATAAAAAGGTGTGTAAAATACTTGATATCTCAGCAAAAGAAAAGATAATATATATGATGAACAGGTTATTCAGAACTATCCATTTTTACCCAAATAATCTAAAACTCCCAAGAATTCTGTTTCTGATTCAAAAATATTATCTCTATTTCGCATTTAGAAATGTGGCAGAATTTAGGCATAGACAAAGGGCTGCCAACAGAATTGAGTATTGTTGATGACCTTTTAAACCAACAATCTATGAAATTTGAAATCAGATTTCTGAACCTGCAAGGTTGAATGTCATGGTAAAAATTTTGTTGCAGTAACTGCTTGGAGAAAAGATGTAAATCATAATGCTGTCTGGGATTTCAATTGATACAGATACAGATTCTTTCATTTTGATGCAAGCAATTTTGAGTTGTTCCACGGTTGACAGCACCTAATTCTGAGCTTAGGGTCATTTTGAGGCACAAGAATTTATAAAAAGTGGTCAAATTTTGCAATAATAATAATAATATTGCGGATATTGCATTTTAAATATGAAGTTAATTATTACTTGACCGTTGAAAATAAATAAAAATGAAGTTAAAGCAATTTTATAAGTTGTAAAGTTCACAATGACTCCTTACAATCTGGGTATGACCCCACGATAATTCTCAACAGGGGCAGATGACCCCTGGTTTTCAAAAGCTACTGAAATTCCTGACCAGGTATAAACAAAAGGTCCAGTGTTCCCTGGTCTGATTAAAAAAAATTCTGACCCTGTGACATATGTAACCCTTATTTCATTAATCAAACTTACCTCGCAAAGCTTTTCCCGATGCATAACCATATAAATCTGGTGGAGATCTGTCAAAAGGGATTTCTTTGGAGCTTTTCAACATCACATCAGAATTGGTCTTCGGTCAGTGTTTTTGTTCAAACCATGAGATGTCAACATTTATGGATACATTAAATCATAGCCATTATATCTATCTATCTATCTCTGGATACTGTCTACTCCTCTTTCGAGTGTTACTGACATTCATTTGGGTAATTAATAATTTATTGTAGATTTTGACCAAACAGTTTCAGTCTTTAATAATTACTTTTGGACAACTCTGAAATTCCATTATTTCTATTTGCCGCAATTTTGAATATTCTTCACTGTGAAAATTCTAAAGGGAAGTAACTCTGTGGGTACCAAACCACCAAAATTATCAAAATTACTCAAATTTGTGCTGGGATAGTCTAACAGTTTATGAAAGCCCCAAAAAAGATTTTTCATATTTATACAGTATAAAATGTCATCTCTCCATAGAATATGACCAAATGTTATGAAAATGCTGCAAAAACATTATATCTTGCGTAAAATACGACCTCTGTCTGATAAAAAATGCATCCAATTTAAATATTCATTTACAAGATACGGAATAAAACAAACGTTTTTGGATTATAAGTTTTGTTCATTTTTAACTATATTCATAACTTTTTCATTCTGTAATATCATCTTTTGTTTTTCACCTTTTATTTTTTTAAGTTTTAAACAACGGTGCAGCAACCCTCATTTTTGCTTAAAGTTACATTTTTGGGAAAATATGTTGCCGTTTCTATGGCAACTAATAGGGTTGGACATGAAACTTTTATGATTTTACGCATAACTCATTGTTATGTGCCTGCACATGCAAAATTTAAAAAATCTGTGACTATGAGTGACAACACTTTTTTGGTGCTTACAGAGAATTGATCTTAATAACATTTATTTGTGCAAAGTTTCATTTACGGCATTTTGCCGTTTGAGAGATTTTGATAATTTTTTTTGCCGATAAATGTGTAGATGTGAAATGAACAGCTCGCAACATGTTGCACACTAGATAATTATAAGCACCAAAATGACGAGCGATGTATGGTACCCAGATAAAAGAATTGGTTTGTCCCAAACGAGAAAACATTTGGCGGAACTGAATAGAATAATATTTGATAGGTGATCTGAGAATATAAATCCTGAATATCACAGAGAACGTCAAAGGAAAAATTAAAAAAAACAGGAAGTATATCCTAGAGGTGATTGAATGGTTTAAAACTTTTGCTTGATTCAAAATTTGGTTTTGTGCAATACTTGAACATCAATTGTCCGGTTTTAATATTGTTTTTCCTATTTACCGGAAAAAATGATAATGTACTTTCACTGAAACAAAAAGGATAATGTTCTTCCATTGAATAAAACGTATATTTCAAATCTTAAGTAGACTCAGGCGATGGCGCCATTTTGTATGCATTGCTAATAATTGTATCTGTCCGCTTATGATAGATGAAATCCAGAACTTCTAACGCACTGCATGCGGAAATTTAATTTCCATTTATTATACATTAGATTCTATAAAAAAACATTTTAAAAATCATATAAATACGTTTGGACACTTTCAGTATCGCGATGCAAAGAAATTATTATTTAATATATTTGGTTTGCTTGCCTAGCGATTGTTTCAAAATTATCCATCGGCCCACTGTTTTCTTTTCTTTTAGTATGATGATTTAAAATAAACTGAGAACTGATGTTTGTGTTTTCATATCGAACGCTTTTTTGTATTAGTTTTAGTTTCAAATTCCAAAGGTAGTTGCAATGTTTGTTGTTTCTACAAATGAAAGTCTCTTTCAATTTTAGTGTTAATTTGACCAAGAGATCTCTTATCCGCGCATGTTTAAATCCAGAAATGCAAAAATAACTACAGTAAAGAAAAAATATCAGAAAAAATTATTACAGAATCATAATTATAAAGTATTCGAACTATTTGTACTTACAAATGTAACATAGAAACGTTTTTGAAAATCAATTTTGAAAGTTATGTGTACTTACACCTCTGTTTTGTGCAGTCATCAGAATCAATGATCTCCCTTGATTGTAGTATGCTACTTTAAACTGCAGATTGTCAATCATTGTTGGTGGTAATATACAGGTTTACTTGATTTAACCTAATTTGGGAATACGAATGGTATGTATGTAATATGGATTTATTTTAATCTATACAAATTAAAAAACGAAAATTATGAAATATGGATACTACGAATGGCCAAATCCAGAAAACAAAGCGTTGCGCAAAGCAAAAAACGCAGAGGAAAATATAGCACGAGTTTTACTATGATCAATTTTGAAAAAGAAACCACAAACGAGTAAACATGTAATCCCGGGGGATACCGCTTTGCAACATTTGGTGGCCAAACAATAATGCCTCTGACGGTTTAAACCTGGTTCTAGGGAGCAGTTAACCTCAAACTGTAATCAACAGATTATTATATGAAAATGAAACAAAAAAGATTTTGCAACGTACCTTGAGGTTTCAATGTCAATACCATGCCGAGAGATACCGCCCCAGCTATAACGACCAAACTTATAATTGTTATGAATATAATTTTGCATTCTTTCCTCTTACAATTATAGTTTGTACTTCGTGTGTTTTCCTGGATTTCACATATCCTAGCTGGAGTGTTATTATCTGTATCGATATCATTATTGTTTATTATAGTTGTGATTTCATTTAGAGTTTGATAATTGTTTTCTTCTTCGGCACCGATAATAACGTTAGAGATATCCACACACGGCGTAATATAAGCCTGAAATGTACATACTTTAGCTAAAGTATTTTCATCTCCATCTATTATAGTATGAGCTCCTAATGTGCAAATCTTTGGAGAGGCATACTCATCTCTACCGGTTATCTCTTCATTTTCAATCACAGTTTCATAATTTTGATCTTCAAAAGCAGTGGCGAAATAAGCAGTCTCTATAGTGTGACCTGACTTACACGGTGTGGTGTAAGCCTGAGATGTACAAACTCTAGCTAAAGTATAATCATCTTCCCCTGTTATCTCTGTGTTTTCATTCGAAGCTTCATATTTTTTATGGTCAACGGCACCATCAATAATGTTTGCGTAGTTTAAACGTTGTGTAGTAGGAGCTTCTGTTACAGTTTCGTAATTACGATTTTCAATAACGTTGGCGATATTCGCAGATTCTGTATTATATACTAAAGTACATCCTTTGGAATTCATCATTTGACCGGTAGTCTCTGATTTAAAATCTATCATCTCATAAATGTGATTTTCGTCGACACTTACATTTACCTCAGCCATCTGTAAAAAAAACTACAATCAAATATTATTGAAAGTCTTCAATTTAATGTCTAAAACACATATATTCATAAAGTAAATTTTGTTTCCGCAAACGCAATGAATCATAGGAAATGTTTATAAAACCAACATACAAATATCAGTACGGTAAGTCTTATTTTACTTTATTAGCTGTATTCACATATAAAAAAGATCAATGTCTTAATTAAAATTTCTGACGGATGAATTTTCGTTAAAACAAATAAATGTCAATGAATAAACAACCCGAAAGCCATACAAAAACGGCGGCAGAGCCGAGCCAAACATGCAATAGACGGAGACAGCACACACCACCCGTATCCCAATAAATGATAGTTCAAGTATGCCTATATACTGCCACAAACAATGATTGACGCTAGGCATGGTTTGAAAATAGGCTTCAAGCCTTATTACACATGTACCATCAAGGATTTTAATTGAAACTGACAACTACAGCGAGGAAAGAAAATGTTATAAATTTTACATTTTAGATATTCTTAAAGGTGAAATACGCATAAAATTATCCGAAATTCAAAAGACAAATTCCAAAACAGTCACCATAAACAGTTTACGAAAATGAGAACCCTAGTTGTTACCAACATGAAACTGTCAGTGGCAAAACAATTTTCACCGGGGATTTAAACCAGGTATAAGGGTCCTTTTATGAAC
The DNA here is from genome assembly GCA_038501625.1 of Corbicula japonica. NCBI lineage: Eukaryota > Metazoa > Mollusca > Bivalvia > Venerida > Cyrenidae > Corbicula > Corbicula japonica. The sequence continues at coordinate 408,878 of JAZAYU010000363.1, read as the reverse complement.
AAACACGTACAAGTATTCCTGTTGAAATAACTCCAAACCACCCATCAACTCGAAAATGTTGCATGTAAAAGCACGCAAACATACACACTATTAGAGGCTATTTGCATTGTCAAGCAGAAAAAGGGCGGTTACTCAATGACCTTACCGAGACCCGTGTCAAATCAGCAAGAAACACACGAGTTTTTAAAAGAGTGTTATTTCCTGTTACAGTTTCTTTTTTGTTAGCTGTCCTGCCGTTGCACTTTTCCTCCTGTGGTCTTCTTTTATGTAATTACAATTGTATTCTTAAGCATTTTCTGTTTTCTTGGTAATTATTTTTTGTATGCGTCGTCGCTTTTTCTTTTCTTTGTCGAAGTTTATATCATAAATGTTTTCTTTGTCGCAATATTTGGTGTGTTCTTCTTAGCGTCGTTGTCTTTTACAGTTGATGTTTCCTTCTTTGTAATTTCCGAAGTTCCGAGATAAAGAATTCTACCAGACATAAACTTCAGTACCTGTCGTGCGGAAATTGCAGGGTCTTTAAACTCTTTTTGCAATAAATGTGCAAACGAGAACATACTAGGCCTAATGTTTATTTTCTAATTTGATTTAAAAAAGCAGCCAAGCCTGTCTACAAAGACAAATTAGAGGAAACGCAAAAAGGGGTCTCTAAAGGCATGTGGTCTTTGTTCTCAGGTAAATTTGGTTTATAAATTTGTCAGTGCGACAAATACAATATGGCCTTTGTCTATAAGTGGTCTTCGTTTACAGATGGTCTTTGGCACAGATTTGACTGTATTCAAAATAATTGAAACTCGTATATCCTTCTTTAAAAAAAACAGAGTTTTCACACAGCTTACACACTGATTTCTTCGTCAGAAAGTGATATCGTTACTGCACACACTCAACATATTGCAAAATTTAGAATCAGTGATGAACCAAAACAAGATATACTCAACAAAATATGTTTTGCAACTTTTGCATTTTTTAACAGTTAAAAACAACGAAAGTTAACAAGTGATACAAAACCATCCTAATATGAAAGAACTATTGTCCCAGCATTATATCCTTTATGCAAATTGAAGCTTTTATCAATAATGATTGAAAAAGAATGACGAAAATGATTGGATATAGGCTGTAATTTTTTCACAAATCATAATAAATATCTGTATATCGTATTTATAAAAATGAAACATGTTAAGTCAAAGAAGTTTTGATACTGTTTGAAGAGAGGTTATTGCGTTGTCAATAACAAAACAATCATTTGATATATAAAAGCACACTTGTCTTCTAACAATGTTCAAAAGATTTAATCGTCAGTTCAGACTTTTTTTGTTGTAATTGATGTTATGTTTTTAGTGGTAAATCCTTAAGGCTTAAGTTCGTTCAATCGTCTTTGTTGGAAACAAAATCGTTTTTTATATAGAAATACTTATTATCACTTAATCAGTTACTTTCCGCGTCATATTGTTTCATCAGAAGTGTTTTCCTATCAGACATCTTGTTGTAAGTGTTTGTTAAAGTACCATCACTTAGAGGGTTTTATTTTTAAATTAGTTTTATACATTTTGCAATATCTAGATTAGTTGATAAATATAGCCATGAACTCAATTCATAAGCCGTTTAGTTTTACATGTCGCTCTGGATGACATGGATGATAGTTTGCACGAGACGACGTTCGGTATGTGTCATAAGGACTTTAAAACTCATGTGTTATTGCTACATTGTCAAGTAAACGTCAACAATTGCAATGTTAAATCAAATGCAAGTTTGTTTCGAGTAAATTTATTAACGCAACATCTGCAGAAACAATGAGAAGTTTTTATTTCCGGCCCAGGTTGCTGACGTTTTTCCAAGAATATGGTTAAAGTTTATAATTATTTATTATAAAAAATTACACTATTTTAACTTTAAACATATATCACAATTATTTCACTAATTTTCTATCCTTGGTAAAATAATTCACTAACAAGCCTAGATATTGCCTATTCAGGAGGTCAAGTCATATCCATGTCATTTCTTGTGTTGTTCTTAAAGTTTGAAATAACAATTCGGGCCAGTATCTTCATCGAAATGAATAAGTTAACATGTTTCACTTTCATGACTTTGTCGTATTCCATTACTCCGGTTGCATGCAAAATGTTACTCAAAAAGGATATTAGTATATGTTCTGACAGGTGCTCGATTTTTATTGTTCTGTTTTGGCATTGAATTAGATTTGACGGAAGATAAACACATTCGATGACCAGTTCGTAATGAGATTATTGTAATTATGCATTTTCTCTACGTTTTATTAATTTGACTCAATGTTGAATTAGTAAACAAGTAGTTTAACCTATATTTATTCTAAGACTTTAAAACGTTGTATTCTAACTTTAATACCGTTAATTATGTCTTAAAATTTAAATTGGAGTAAACTCGACAATCATTAATTGCAAAAATATTGCAGCCTCAGTGCTACATGTAGAATGTTTTCATAGTATTTATGGAATTTGAAACTTTCATATGTTGTTTAATTTTATAATATGAACAATGGTACTGCCTTCGATGCAAGTTTAGTTTCAGATTTTGTCTGTGTCGTTAACAAAATAATGCATGTTAAATCAGTGTAACTGACTTTTTGATTATCAGACTGGTGATTACATGTATACCTGTATATCAGTCTTAAAAGGTGTGATCCGAGTCGGTTTAAAGTTTAAACTTGTGAATAGAAAATACACACTTCAGTCAAAATGGAATATCTTTCAAGCTTGTTTTTACAAAACATTTTCTGAGTGTTCATTATATATATACAGTTATGGTTACGTATAATATACTTAATGAAAAAAATTCAAAGTTTTAGAACTAATTAATAAGTATTTACCTCAGTATTTTCAGCAAGAAACATGTGTTGTGTACTCTTCATCTCAACCAAAATACCGTTAAATGACCTGGTCAAAGTGATTGAATAAGTTGTAAATTGACTGTTTATGGACCTCCGCAGTGCTCTGATCAGTTAATATCCTGTCTTCCTACTTCCCACCAAGTAACGCCACCCTTACCCGTAAATGCATGATAACGAACTTTTTCTATGATAACTTTTTGTTCGCTTACATGACACGAATTGCGCACACATAATTCTTTAAAATAAAGTTGAGCAAAACATATGCTTATAAATAAAGTGCATTTGATTTAATAGGATTGCGAACTGACTCGGTCCCAGTTTTTTAGCCAGATCTGCTTGAACGATAGTCTCAATCATTCAGACGCTCTGATTTCGCAAAGGCGTTAAAGTTCGTTAAAAAACAGGCACGTCAAAACGAGGCTCGTAGTAAGGATATTAGTATGGAACGCCGTTGTTGTCTCTTGAAAACGAATTTATAGACGGTTGCTTTGCCGAGAGTCTTTAGCTGGAAATCGGAAAGCCTGTGTCCATTATTAACTTAACCGACTCTTCATGTGTAACCTTCAACTTTGCGTTCAAATTCAAGAAATGTTGTTTTATTGGCATAATTGTTATGGTTAGTTGTGATGTGTTTATATATATTATATATTTTATTTAACATGTTTAATAGAAGACGAAATATATTCAAGCATGACAGGACAGGTTCTGTAATTCCGGTATTTTTAGGAACGTTCCGAGAATCACATAAAATATGCGATTCGTGTATTGCTACAGAAACACGGTTCCTATGACAAATACACAGTCAAAACTTCAAAAGGGCAGTATTGTTTTGGTTGGGATTTCACAAATGTTAGAACTCCTGTTTAGAGTGTGAAGTTGACTGCACCATGCTTGAATACTCCCCCCCCCCTATCTTTTGGTTAATGTGTTAATAGCAATATTCATGTGCTATGAAAGTTCATTGAGCAGAGGCAATCAGTCTTAAGATAAGACTAGAATTGTGTATTGTGTATGATTCGTGAAGATGTTTTTGATACTAGTCATGTATTGGATGTTGTCATGTTGCAGGCCACTCCCCGACCTTTATCCGTGATTAAATGCGTCTCAACATTGCGAAACAGTGTTGTTGTTTTTTGTTAGGCAACGGTTGAGACATATTAAAAATATTGGCTATAGGCATTAAACTTAAAGCAAATGTATAAAACCGTTAACGCAAAATCTAAGTGAAAAGGATGAATAATTAAAAAAACTTGAATAAGAGTTATGGGTCTTGTAAATAATGGTGTAGAATTTAATGATACCTAAATTATTTCAAAGTTTCAAGTTGTATCATAGATGGTTTCAAATTTATGGACCAAGAACATATTTCGCTGAATGCAACAAGTAAAATTAAAGGACTGAAAGTACTGATAGGTCGGCCAAGAAAACACAATTGAAAAGCGATGGATTTTTGACAAAGAATTAATAATTTTACGGTTGATTAAGTTGGGCCAGAAACAAACTGTGGTCTCAAGACCGGGTACCGATTTGATTTATGAAATCTGTGATATTGATCTTATCAAGTCAAGACAATTTCTGTTATCAAGTTTGAAGACGCGGTGACATGGAAAGCGAATCTGGTGGTAGGACATTATGTCTAAAGACTTAATTAGAATATCACTGGATTTGTAGACGATACCATGAAATAAGACACTGCCTCTCTCGGAATCGACCTATCACAATTAAGTGAAGGATATCACACTTCATAGGACATATGTTAAACAAAGCTGGTCACAGTTCTCTGACACTACACTATTTTTTAAGGTATTACTCTTTTCGTCCTTATTAGCCATTTAGCCTTGAGAAAGACTTTTAATTTTTCATTTTAGCAATGACAATGCAATGACAAATGGACTATTACCCTTAGGAGTTTATGAAGGTTTATAGGGAACTCTTTTTTTTAAAGAACCTAGTAGCTCATTTTTTTCTTTCTTCCTGCCCCTGTCGTGTTTGACTCCAGGTGCTTTGGTCATTGACTACCCGCCCCTTTGGCTTTTCAATGCTATTGACTTGTTATGTTTTATATGTTTGTGTGCTTATGCATGCAACAGTTTTTAGCTGATGAGTGGTTGGAGTTATTAACCAAGACAACTTGTACTTGTTTTTTGATATGAGAACCCGTTGGGGAAAGTGTGAGGTTGGTGCACCCTAGAACCTGGTTTAAACCCACATAGGCAATTTATTTTTCCACTGACCGTTCCAAGGTGGTTACCCCAAGGGGTTTCTTTTTAGTTGTTTGTGGCGTGTTATCATCACTTAGAGGGTTTTATTTTTTAATTAGTTTTATACATTTTGCAATATCTAGATTAGTTGATTAATATAGCCATGAACTCAATTCATAAGCCGTTTAGTTTTACATGTCGCTCTGGATGACATGGATGATAGTTTGCACGAGACGACGTTCGGTATGTGTCATAAGGACTTTAAAACTCATGTGTTATTGCTACATTGTCAAGTAAACGTCAACAATTGCAATGTTAAATCAAATGCAAGTTTGTTTCGAGTAAATTTATTAACGCAACATCTGCAGAAACAATGAGAAGTTTTTATTTCCGGCCCAGGTTGCTGACGTTTTTTCCAAGAATATGGTTAAAGTTTATAATTATTTATTATAAAAAATTACACTATTTTAACTTTAAACATATATCACAATTATTTCACTAATTTTCTATCCTTGGTAAAATAATTCACTAACAAGCCTAGATATTGCCTATTCAGGAGTTCAAGTCATATCCATGTCATTTCTTGTGTTGTTCTTAAAGTTTGAAATAACAATTCGGGCCAGTATCTTCATCGAAATGAATAAGTTAACATGTTTCACTTTCATGACTTTGTCGTATTCCATTACTCCGGTTGCATGCAAAATGTTACTCAAAAAGGATATTAGTATATGTTCTGACAGGTGCTCGATTTGTATTGTTCTGTTTGGGCATTGAATTAGATTTGACGGAAGATAAACACATTCGATGACCAGTTCGTAATGAGATTATTGTAATTATGCATTTTCTCTACGTTTTATTAATTTGACTCAATGTTGAATTAGTAAACAAGTAGTTTAACCTATATTTATTCTAAGACTTTAAAACGTTGTATTCTAACTTTAATACCGTTAATTATGTCTTAAAATTTAAATTGGAGTAAACTCGACAATCATTCATTGCAAAAATATTGCAGCCTCAGTGCTTCATGTAGAATGTTTTCATAGTATTTATGGAATTTGAAACTTTCATATGTTGTTTAATTTTATAATATGAACAATGGTACTGCCTCCGATGCAAGTTTAATTTCAGATTTTGTCTGTGTCGTTAACAAAATAATGCATGTTAAATCAGTGTAACTGACTTTTTGATTATCAGACTGGTGATTACATGTATACCTGTATATCAGTCTTAAAAGGCGTGATCCGAGTCGGTTTAAACTTGTGAATAGAAAATACACACTTAAGTCAAAATGGAATATCTTTCAAGCTTGTTTTTACAAAACATTTTCTGAGTGTTCATTATATATATACAGTTATGGTTACGTATAATATACTTAATGAAAAAAATTCAAAGTTTTAGAACTAATTAATAAGTATTTACCTCAGTATTTTCAGCAAGAAACATGTGTTGTGTACTCTTCATCTCAACCAAAATACCGTTAAATGACCTGGTCAAAGTGATTGAATAAGTTGTAAATTGACTGTTTTTGGACCTCCGCAGTGCTCTGATCAGTTAATATCCTGTCTTCCTACTTCCCACCAAGTAACGCCACCCTTACCCGTAAATGCATGATAACGAACTTTTTCTATGATAACTTTTTGTTCGCTTACATGACAAGAATTGCACACACATAATTCTTTAAAATAAAGTTGAGCAAAACATATGCTTATAAATAAAGTGCATTTGATTTAATAGGATTGCGAACTGACTCGGTCCCAGTTTTTTAGCCAGATCTGCTTGAACGATAGTCTCAATCATTCAGACGCTCTGATTTCGCAAAGGCGTTAAAGTTCGTTAAAAAACAGGCACGTCAAAACGAGGCTCGTAGTAAGGATATTAGTATGGAACGCCGTTGTTGTCTCGTGAAAACGAATTTTAGACGGTTGCTTTGCCGAGAGTCTTTAGCTGGAAATCGGAAAGCCTGTGTCCATTATTAACTTAACCGACTCTTCATGTGTAACCTTCAACTTTGCGTTCAAATTCAAGAAATGTTGTTTTATTGGCATAATTGTTATGGTTAGTTGTGATGTGTTTATATATATTATATATTTTATTTAATAGAAGACGAAATATATTCAAGCATGACAGGACAGGTTCTGTAATTCCGGTATTTTTAGGAACGTTCCGAGAATCACATTAAATATGCGATTCGTGTATTGCTACAGAAACACGGTTCCTATGACAAATACACAGTCAAAACTTCAAAAGGGCAGTATTGTTTTGGTTGGGATTTCACAAATGTTAGAACTCCTGTTTAGAGTGTGAAGTTGACTGCACCATGCTTGAATACTCCCCCCCCCCCCCCCTATCTTTTGGTTAATGTGTTAATAGCAATATTCATGTGCTTTGAAAGTTCATTGAGCAGAGGTAATCAGTCTTAAGATAAGACTAGAATTGTGTATTGTGTATGATTTGTGAAGATGTTTATTGATACTAGTCATGTATTGGATGTTGTCATGTTGCAGGCCACTCCCCGACCTTTATCCGTGATTAAATGCGTCTCAACATTGCGAAACAGTGTTGTTGTTTTGTGTTAGGCAACGGTTGAGACATATTAAAAATATTGGCTATAGGCATTAAACTTAAAGCAAATGTATAAAACCTTTAACGCAAAATCTAAGTGAAAAGGATGAATAATTAAAAAAAACTTGTATTAGAGTTATGGGTCTTGTAAATAATGGTGTAGAATTTAATGATACCTAAATTATTTCAAAGTTTCAAGTTGTATCATAGATGGTTTCAAATTTATGGACCAAGAACATATTTCGCTGAATGCAACAAGTAAAATTAAAGGACTGAAAGTACTGATAGGTCGGCCAAGAAAACACAATTGAAAAGCGATGGATTTTTGACAAAGAATTAATAATTTTACGGTTGATTAAGTTGGGCCAGAAACAAACTGTGGTCTCAAGACCGGGTACCGATTTGATTTATGAAATCTGTGATATTGATCTTATCAAGTCAAGACAATTTCTGTTATCAAGTTTGAAGACGCGGTGACATGGAAAGCGAATCTGGTGGTAGGACATTATGTCTAAAGACTTAATTAGAATATCACTGGATTTGTAGACGAAACTATGGAATAAGACACTGCCTCTCTCGGAATCGACCTATCACAATTAAGTGAAGGATATCACACTTCATAGGACATATGTTAAACAAAGCTGGTCACAGTTCTCTGACACTACACTATTTTTTAAGGTTTTACTCTTTTCGTCCTTATTAGCCATTTAGCCTTGAGAAAGACTTTTAATTTTTCATTTTATCATTTTAGCAATGACAGTGCAATGACAAATGGACTTTTACCCTTAGGAGTTTATGAAGGTTTATAGGGAACTCTTTTTTTAAAGAACCTAGTAGCTCAATTTTGTCTTTCTTCCTGCCCCTGTCGTGTTTGACTCCATGTGCTTTGGTCATTGACTACCCGCCCCTTTGGCTTTTCAATGCTATTGACTTGTTATGTTTTATATGTTTGTGTGCTTATGCATGCAACAGTTTTAAGCTGATGAGTGGTTGGAGTTATTAACCAAGACTTGTACTTGTTTTTTTATATGAGAACCCGTTGGGGCAAGTGTGAGGTTGGTGCACCCTAGAACCTGGTTTAAACCCACATAGGCAATTTATTTTTCCACTGACCGTTCCAAGGTGGTTACCCCAAGGGGTTTCTTTTTAGTTGTTTGTGGCGTGTTATTTGAGTTGACATACTTATAACAATCATGCTCTTTCTTCCTCTCTTTTCTTTCGCTGCTTGGAGAAAACGCTCTGTCTGTCAAACGTTTAAATTATATTGATTATGACAACCTGGTTATGGTTATGCCAAATTCTGTTGGTCAAGGTCCATTTGATGGAGTTAAGCTATATATATGCAACTAGTTCCTGCATGCTGCTTTTAAAATGGACAAGAATAAATAATAACAAATGTCGCTACAAATAGTTGATGGAAAATTGAGACAATTATATAAAATAAAACAAAAACGTTTCAAAAAGATCATATATTGAAAATGGTATATTGATATGAAAAACATCAATTGACAAAAAGCATCAGTATAATTTTGTTTTGAATATTATTTTCTGAATAATAAAACCATAAAAAAACACCCAGGCACATAGTGTCACTTGAAGTATTATTTTAAATCATGTGACCCAATACTGTTTGGTGATTTCAAGTTTAAATATTAAAAGATTAAATCATGTGACCCAATACTGTTTGGTGATTTCAAGTTTAAATATTAAAAGATTATGACAAGCTTAGCCACTTTTTCCGTCATTGGTGTCACCATATCTCAACTCAGAATTTTAAGTGTTATTTATACTGTGCTTGCAAACAACTGCTCACATGATTCTTCCAAACTTCACAAAAGTATTTATGTTATTAAAAAAGTGAAATATACATATCAGGAATCGCCGTACGCACAAAACTAGAATGATGATACACATGGCCGAAAATAAATATTGAATTTTAAATCTTAACAGATAACCCGATTCAATTACACTGTACTTCTTTATGCTTATGAAGATGGACATAAATTGCTGTTGCAGGATTACAGTGTTGTCGTAATTCATTTATAAGGTCTTTTTTTATAAATATCACACAAAAGGTAGAGGTTTTTCTGATGAAAGCTTCGTGCCATCTTCAATTTCTAAAAGCTCCTACACAATTTATCCCATTTAACCTTTTTCTCCACGTATATGCCTTTATGGCATGGGTGGTCAGTGTAGATCTAGATCAGCCAGCACATTCATACTGCCTGATCAGGATCTAAACTGTTAGCTTTTTGATTCATTAGGTTATTGCTGACCAAAATGTGACCAGTGCAGATCCAGATCAGATCTGCCGTCTGATCTGGATCTCTACACTGGTTGCACACGCATGAAAATTTGTATAAATGTAGTAAACAGTTAATAATTTTAATAACACACCTGCATTTTGATACTTCGTTTTACTCGAAGGACATACCTTTTATCACACGAGCAACCATTGTAGACCTAGGTGCTGACACAGGTGCTTCCAGTTAAAAAGAATTTTAAATGTGTCTAATGAACAGTGTAGATACAGATCAGACCACAAAATGTCTGATGTGCAAGCTGATCTAGAGCTACATCTTCTATCTGATCTGTATTTACACTGGTTGCCCATGTGGTAAAATGGTGTGTCCACGGAGTAAAGGCTTAAGTAATTAACTGTGAAACGGAAACTGCATTGTATGTTTGAGACACAAACAATGACATGAGATTACCATACTTAATAAACGAATAAGCAACCACAAGAACCCATCGTGTTTGTACAACGCGGCTCACAGAGAAATTTTATAATGTTATTACAGTAATCAAATGAATTCATATTGGCCTTGTTATTGGACCAAGGGAAGTAATATATGCCCGAGGCCGAAGTAGAGGGTAAATATGACCGCCCGAGGCCCAATAACATGGTCACTGTTCATTCACTTGGCTAATGATTATTTTATTAATTAACAGAAGAAAACATCAAATTCATATGAAGACTAAACTGGGCCAATACGGGAATTTCTGGGCCAATATGAGAATTGCTGGGCCAATATGAGAGTGTCTGCCAAGAATATAGCATGTTCAGGTCAAGTGATGACATTCCTTGAGATCTTCCAACACTGCAGTCACTTAAGTCACTTAATTAAACTTAAGTTTAATTATATATGAAATATTTATGATGTACAGAGATTTCACTAGAATCTGATGCAGATTCTTGCAATTTGGATGCAAGCAAATTATTTTTTTCTCACATTTGACCCCACTTGATTCCGAGCATGGGGTCATTTTGATGCATGAGAATTTAGAAGACATGGTCAAATTGTGCATGAATAAAGATAAATATTGTGTTTTGCATTTTAATTATGAAGTTAATACTTCTCTGACCCCTGAACGTACTTCATTTAACTTTCATTTTTGTACTTGGATTTTAACACAAAAATTTAATGCTGACTATAACTTTGTCATTTCTTAATATTTCTAAATCAAACTTTTAAACTATATTGCTCATGACAACACAATCATGATGCCAAGTCCTTTATGTCGACCGGGATTATTCCCCCTTTTATATTTGCATTTTTATTCGGATATAGCTCCCGAGGGCGACACAAGTGTTCAACTGAACCCATCTAGTGTAACATTTGGGTTGAAGTTAATGCACTTTTTTAAGTTGTTAAGTTCAATGAACACAAGATATACATGTATGACTCGCAACTATTTGATGATCACCCCTTAAAAATTCTCAACAGGGGTCAAACGATCTCTGGTGTTCAAAAGCTATTGAAATCTCTGACGTGAATGTTTCTTTGGTGGAAATCCCAATAAGATATTAATTAGTATATGGTTACAGATCTTACCCATTCACGACAGATGAGAGATTTTGGAGAAATTTATTTAACGCCGTATTAGATAAAACTGTCCAATACTGAAGTGATTTTTTTTATTTTTAGTTAGTTATTTGTGGTGATAATTCAATTGTTCTGTAACAAATTTCTAATTTATTAAGTGGTTCATTTACAATATCATATCAGCATTGTAATTACTGTTGAACTGTTGAAACAAAAAACACAATAAACGACATCAAATTGCTTTATGTGGCTTTCTATTGTTACTGTATTTATAGGCCCAGAGCATGAACGTTGTGGTTAGTATTCTCCCCCACCTAAACCAGTCCGGCTACATGTCAATACAAATAAACATTGATTATTGATCAAATCACAAAGAACTGAATTTCCATTAGAAAATATCCAGATCCGAAAAATATGACAATTTCCAAATGCAACGGATTTGTATCCCACCCACTAATTTGTTACAAGAATTTTCCAGTTGACACAGGGTTATCGCAGCTCAAGCATTACAAAGAAACTTAAATATACTGTTAACAATAATTACATCTTCTAAACAGTCATTCTTGATGTAGCTATCATATTTTTTCTACTTTCACTTTCGTTGTCCACTCCAATGCGTGAAGCCAAACAGTTCTATATACTCCAAGTTTCTAATAGATACCTCAAATAGTTTCAAAGTTATGAACCAAAATTGTGCATATTTTGTTTGTGATGAAAATGTCACATAACTTGAAAAAGTTTTAGCAGAGATATGGGTCATAATGGTTATAATATATGTAGAATTTGATGATGGATAATAATCCTTGTTATAATTAGATATCTCAAGTAATAGACCAAGTGCATATTTTGTTTAACGACGAGGACGCCAATATCAAGCTTAGTATGATATCTACCCTATTCTTAGAATAGCCGAGCTCGAAGCAACGTTTATGGCAGTGTTTCATGGTCACAATGACTTTGTCGTTACTGGAAAAATAGTAAAAATTAAATATAAACAAAATGTAACTATGCGGTCTTTGATGACGTCGACGATCTTTCTCGAGCTGTTGAGTTTGCTATATCGGCGTGCCGAAGGAGTTTTATTATGGTAGGTAAATCTCATGCATTTTGTTTCGCGGGGAAAACTTTGAAAAATACTTGGTATGCTTATTTATCGACGCATGGTTGCAAGGTGCGTGGTACATCACAGAGGTGTTGAATTGAAGTTTGGCTGACGTCGCGTGTATTCCTTTAGTTTTTCTGTTACACAGTAGTGAATTTCTAAACTGATGATGTTTGATATAGTTTATTGCGTTAATGAGGTTTGTTTTTTTTAATTTTGTTAAGTTTGATGCTGTGTGAAGAGTTACGTGTACTACAGATACCAGTAGTTTGCTAATTTTTCCGCGTATTTTTATTATTATATCTAATAGTTTAGCCATATAAAAACTTTAAATTATAATATATAGAGGATTCAGCGTGATCTTTTTATATTAAAATTATTAAACGAGTCATCGAAAAAGATATAAAATAATTTAAGTATAAAAGTATTGTCCCTTTCTGTCGCTTAGTAGAGTGGAAACGTGTGTTATCCGGTCCAGTCTGGTGATGAATAAGCCAGTACCGACATAATATTTTATCCTTGCCTTGTCCCAGTTGCCGAAACAAAGAATAAAAATGAAATCATTTTAACTGTTCTAGAATCTAGAAAATAACATACAAAGAAGGCTTCTGGAATCGAGTATTCTAATCGATCTGCATGACGTCAATTGTGTAAATTTTATAGCGGCATATAACTACACTGGAATTGTTGCTGGGTGTATAATAATAATTTTGATAGAAAACTGTTTTTTTTTTGTTCTCGGGATGATTCAATGTTACACCGATGCTTTTAAAAAAAACAAAACGATGTGCGCTTCTGGGCCATTATGTTACCGATTTTATCAAAATGAACTTGCTTTGTTGCTGTTGTTAAATTTTATCATAGACACAGACTGTCGCTACCGTACAAAAAATCAAGATGTTAGAAAGTTACATTACCGTGAATAATATCATTATAAGGGATGCTAAGTTACTTACAGAAGTTGGCTGTTTGCCTTATGTCATGATGGCGAAAGTAAGTCATTTTAATTTATAAAGTTTTGTTTAGATTGTTGACAACGCTAATGAATATTGATTTGGCTTCTATATATAACTAGTAATATATCAAATATATATCTTGTTATAACACACTTACACCGGAAGTTATGCGATAATTACAGAAAAATCACTTAATATGTTTTTTTCTGGATTGTATGATTAAATGTTACTAAATCTCTCCGGATGCCTGTCTGTTTTTTTCTGAAATAAGCCTCATATAATGTCATTTATTCTGTTGTTTCTGAAAGTTCCTGATATCTACGCAAAATGATGGTATTGTACAGCGTTCGGCTGTTGTGGATGCAAAACATGTTACCATGACGACGGATGCGTTTGTAGAAGAGTGCATGTCGGGGTAGTTAAGACCCTAGAAGAAAGGTATACTCGTATATGCCATGACGATGGAGAAGATCCTAGAACGCATGGTGGAATTTGCTATCCCAAATGCAAGGATGGGTTTCGAGCAGTCGGTTGCTGTGTCTGTGAGTCCGTTTGCTGAGAATAAGTTTGAGGGCATATAATAAGTTTGAAAAACTGTCCAAGCATAGTTTGAATTGAATTGTCATAGGGAATTCAGAATGATTAACAATAAAATTCTCTGTGGTATTTATTGATCACGAGTTTACCCTATTTTTTTATCTCACATACATTGTCGGTTTACATGAGAATTCATTAATAATGACTGATGGGATAAACTAACCTCATTTAAATAAATAGTTACTAAGAACAACAGTTAAATGCAGGAAGCATGTGTCACGTCGTTTTAAACAGATTTGTAATCCATAATATTTGGTATATTTAATATATGATATATTATAACAGTATGCAATTTGCAGGTTCGTAATTATTGAGTTGGGTAATGTAAACAATTTCACGCGAGACCGAAGGTGATGTGGTTTACATACGCAACGAGAATTAATACGAACCTACAGACTGCATACTGTCTTAAAATTACCCTTTTATTACATACCCTTCTCGCCCAAAACAAATTTAAATAAACTAAGCACAAAATTTTAGTTAACAACCTACATAATTATTATTATTATTATTTACATAATAATAGAAATAAAAATAGTTACGCGATAGTAAATTTATCAATTGCGTAGAAAATATAGGAATGGCGTAAAAATATCGTACATGTAACGGTTGTAAAACTGGGATGGAAATTTAATATTTGGAGTTCGGTATGTGCCGGGAACATTACGACAACATAGTCTGACATAGTTATGACGTCACATAGATCACGGGCAGCTTCAAAATAAAGAACTGGAAAACGACATTGACCATACGGGATTACTAGCCAGACGAGTTGTATTTATTTTGCGGATTAACGCTGCACTATGTTAAATTAATTCGAATGTATTTATTATAAAAAAATCAATATTTTGGATTAAATCGATGGTTTTCATTTGGCTATGGAAAAAGTCGGGTTACTTAAAGTGTGTGTACAAACTGTTTTTTTTATATCCGCACAAAAACTGTAAAATATCGATTCAGTTCTTATATTAACACACGTAAATACTTTCATTAATGCAGAAATTATGAGAATAATTGATGATATAACGCCTTTTAAGAATTTCTGTTGGAACATCCACTTTGACGGCAAATAAATGGCGGCTCGCTTTTACGTAGCAACTCGAGGCGAAACGGGCGTTCAAGGTGTTGTCGCATGTCAAAACATTGTGTACTGTCCAATAAATTGTAAGCGGTTGTTGTGTAGCCGCGCCTTCCAAAGCAAAACGTGCACTGCGTACCATTAGAAAATATGGTTTGTGTGGTGATTAAGACGAAATAGTACTGGAAGAAGTATAAATATAGAGACTAATATCCCTATGAGACGTGAGATGAATGTGGAACAATCTGTCACCGAGGGCGAACTTTCCCGCCAAAACAATTCACCCGAGGTGACATATTTTTCTATCTTTACCGAATGTCTCATGCAAGCTACCTTTTCTTGCATACCTTTTACTGTTCATAACATTTGTGTACAAACTCAATTTTGATTCCTTACGCTGAAATACTGACGTTAACGCAAACCTTATTTTCTAAATGACATCACTAACTGAATTATTACGTCAGATATTTGAAGACGTGACGTCACTCGTGAGCTCGTGAAAGTTATCTTTTCCATAGGGAAGATAAGATTTTCTTTACCCGGTCCATCATGCGGAAATACTTATCCGGTATGCAAGAAAACCTCGTTCTCACTCCGCTATTATTCCTCGATAGTTTACTGCAACTATAACACTAGGTGATCTGTCTTTTATCACGTTTCAGACCGAAACTAGAGCTATCACTGAAGGTGATTAATACCCCCGCAATACTGCTTTGTCAGAGTATACAGAAATGATGTTTGCATCTTTCATGGGTGAAAGTTGAAAAATAATTGAAATCCTGAAAATTTGTTGGGGGTCCAGGGGGCCGCTAGGGCCCCCGGTAGGTCCAGGCAATGCCCTGGTTGGGAGACAAGGGGGTCGAATCCCCCGAAGCTTCTGGAAGATAGCAATTTATATACCATTGGGAAGCCATTTCTTAAGTGCATTTGAGCTTTTTTTAAACACAAAATTAAGACATCTGGAGGCATGGGTTTATCATTTATTGTCATTTATCTTAATGCATTAGCTCTGAAAAGGTGAAAGGGTTGTTTCAAACGTTTACAAAGACGTGCTATTTTTCGTTACCCATATGAAGCACCTAAACAACTATATCAGTCTAGTTCTGTCACATTAGCTTTAAGAAGGTGAAAGGGTTGTTTCAAATGTCGACAAAGACATTTTCCCGGTATTTGACGACCCCGGACTTGTTTTAAGGCTCAACAGCACATAGCCTTCCCCTACCTATGTTGATCAAAGTGTTATTTTTCGTAACCCATATGAAGTACCTTAACAACTATATCAGTCTAGTTCTGTCACATTAGCTCTAAGAAGATGAAAGGGTTGTTTCAAAAGTCGACAACAACGTTTTTCCGGTATTTTGACGCACCCGGGCTTGCTTTAAGGCTCAACAGCACATAGCCATCCCCTACCTATGTTGATAAAAGTGTTATTTTTCGTTACCCATCTTAATCTTATGCCTCTCAATTCAGTGAAAATTCTCCATAAACAAAAATTATAGAACTTCATGAATATTTTCAATAATTATGAAATTGACGGTAGTTGTTTATTTCTGCTGTTGTTTGTTGTTGTTTTTTATATAATAAATATCTCCAATACAAAGAATGTACATAATTTTTGCGCATTTAAGTTTCCAAAGTACATCATTGGACGGCATATTCTGATGTAGACCTACTTTCATTTTGTGTAATCCGAGATTAAATTTTCTCGCGGCATAACAATTTAAGAAAATCAAACGTAGGACTATATCCGCCTTCCGATACAAGGCCATTTCAGTTGCATGATTATTACATACATATTACTTACTACGCCGTCTCTGCGTAAGAAAAAAAAACAATCGAGCATCTTCTGAGTATTTTTTTACTATCTGCATTTACGCACACAGCTACACGACCTTCACCCGGGCACATGTTGTTATTCTTCCGAGAGGGATAAGAATAATGACGTCATTTGGAGAGCTAATGCTAACGAAACCAAACGTAGGACTATATCCGCCTACCGATACAAGTCCATTTCAGTTGCATGATAATTACATACATATTACTTACTACGCTGTCTCTGCGTCAGAAAAAAAACAACAATCGAGCATCTTCTGAGTATTTTTTTTACAATCTGTTGATACGCACACAGCTACTCGACCTTCACCCGGGCACATGTTGTTATTCTTCCGAGAGGGATAAGAATAATGATGTCATTTGGTGAGCTAATGCTAACGCCACGCGCGTGTAAAGCAAAAGTTGTGTTTAAAAATAGCGACTTGGGTTTTCACCGGATGTAAACAAAACTGTAAAAGTAGCTGACGTCACAAGGTTTTGTTGAATCGTGCTCCCCTTCAAAAAATAATGGACTGATCTAAATGAAAAAAATATGTCATGCAAATCTACTCACGAACGTATGTTAAAAGTTTGAAAACTGGAGAAGTAGTTTGCGTCATAAGATTTTGTTAAATAATGCTCCCCTCCAACCAAAAATGAACTGATCCATAAAAATATTTCACTTACATGCGCACTTCATGCAGAACATATGATTTCAGTTTCAAGTCGATATCTTGAAAACTGTAGAAGTTTGCATAACACGATTTTGTTAAATCATGTCCCCTGCAAAAAAGAACGGACTGATCCACACAAAAAATATGTCATGCACATCTACACTTCATGCTAAACATATGTTTAAAGTTTCAAGTCAATATCTTAAAAACTGTAGAAGTAGTTCGTGTCACAAGATTTTGTTGAATCATGCTCCCCTGCTAAAAAATAATGGACTGATCCACATGAAATAAAGTATGTCATGTAAATCTACTCACAAACGTATGTTTAAAGTTTGAAAACTGGAGAAGTAGTTTGCATCATAAGATTTTAAATGGTAGATTTTGTTAAATAATGCTCACCTGCAAAAAATAATGGACTGATCCAAAAAAATATGTCGCTGACATGCATACTTCATGCAGAACATACAATTTTGGTTTAAAGTCGATATCTTGAAAACATAATGGACTGATCCACACGAAAAATATGTCACGCACATCTACACTTCATGCCGAACACATGTATAAAGTTTCAAGTCAATATCTTAATAACTGCAGAAGTAGTTCGCGTCACAAGATTTTGTTGAATCTTGCCCCCCTCCGAAAAATAATGGACTGATCCACATGAGAAAAAAAAAATTGCGCAAATGTACTCACGAACATATGTTTAAAGTTTCATGTCGATATCTTGAAAACTGTTGACGTAGTAAGTGCAGAAGTTTGCATAACACTATTTTGTTAAATCATGTCCCCTGCAAAAAATAATGGACTGATCCACACGAAAAATATGTCACGCACATCTATACTTCATGCCGAACATATGTATCAAGTTTCAAGTCAACATCTTAAAAACTGTAGAAGAAGTTTGCATAACAGGATTTTGTTTGAAGTAGTTTGCGTCACAAGATTTTGTTAAATCGTTCTCCCCTCCGAAAAATAATGGACTGATCCACATGAGAAAAAAATAGTTCGCGCAAATGTACTCACGAACATATGTTTAAAGTTTCAAGTCGATATCTTGAAAACTGTTGACACAGTAAGTGCCACAGACAGACCGCCCAACCAACCAACCAACCAACCAACCAACCAACCAACCGGATGATGACTCCTATATACCCCCTATACTTCGTATGCGGGGGTTTAATAAATTAACATTCTTAGAACAATTCATGGGGAAAATTGTTCAATTGGGGTATGCTTCCTTACTTGGCAGAGCCTCGTTTCCGCAAAAAACATTTCATCCTCGGTGAAAGATGTCTTTATCTTCACTTGCGCAAGATACTTGCAATACAAGGTACTAATCTTTTTCCCTGACTGCATACTAATTTTATCTGTTTTGGTTTGGCTCTCGTCACGTCTACTTATATTGTTGTCAGTATAATATTACTCATGTGGGCATTAAAAAATGATGTTTTGTGTTGTTAGGTTTTTGTGAATTTATGTATATAGAATTTTCGGCAATTTTTAGATCTCGTTATTTTCCTCTACTGTTAAAACTTGTCTTACCAAAAAATAAACATACATTAGTAACATTTATCTGTGTAAAGTTTCATTGGACGGCATTTTGCAGTTATCGAAATCAATTTTGAAATTTTTTTATCGATGAACGTGCAACGAGGACTGATGACAGCCCTTATTAAAATTGCAGCATCTTCTTCAATTTTCGGACTTAGAAATATAGGTTGAAGATTCTAATAGTATGCAATCTCATAACTGTATAATATTAATACAATTTTAAACCTTTGGTTAGTAGTTCAACAATTTACACATGGTTATGTGTGTTTATTACTGTGCTTTCAATGCGTGCATTTTTATGGAATTATGTAATAAATTATCTATATTACAGTGCTAAAATAAAAAAAAATATATAACTCAGCACAAGTTTTCAAGTTTATTTACAATATTTTTTCAGTATGTACAAATACAAAAACATAATAACACATACAATGTATTTACTGTTTTTAAGTAAAGCCACATCGTAACGGCCCTGTCAACAAAGTGTGATCAGTAAGTGGACGACAGATATTTCAATTAAACAGTACAAACATTACAATATGTAATAATATAATAATATTTAATAATATGTAACACTATGTAGAAATAAAGCACTTCTCATAACGTATGACAGTGTTTATATCATGTATGGAAAATGAGTGTTTGTGAAATAAAATTTTGTGATTAGATTCTGCAATGCCGGATTTAAATAACATTATGTAATACCTTTCTTGGGATATATACTTATCAAAGTTTGTTAAGCACCAGGAATATATTAATACAAATCTGCTAATGTGTATCCCAGTTATTAGTTTAATGTCTGTTATCTTTGTATTCACCTAATTAATGACTGTTTCAACCAAACAGTCAAATGTTTTAAAAATTGTAATATGTTTACGGGGTTTATTTTTAATTTGAATGGGATATTGGGGATGTGAAAAAGAAAATCAATGTTTTCCAAAACAAAAACAACTATCGATATCTGCAAACAATACCTGTTTAATAACATTCGCATTTGACATCAATTCAGTCATAAACATTCAGTCTTTCAAGTGAAAGTAAAGAATGAGTATCCACTAATGCTGATTACATGTGTGCAGGGTAAAGTAAATACTATGAAAATACAGGATCACCCCGATTGTACGAATGTCATTCATAGTTATGTTCATGTTCATGGTTATGTCTGTGCAGCACTAAACAATTTCCAATACAATGGCATTGCATATTATGTAGACTTCAAAAACACGTGTGGTTAACTTGGTACCTAGCAGACTGAGCTGTATACATGTAAGATGAATGCAGAGATAATTTGATCATTCGAAATAAGATGTGTTTTTATCAATTATTTTATCAACTATTTCGATACTTAACATTTAACTTGGTTTTTGAGAAATATAATTATTATTCAGGTTGCTTCAGAATACATCTTTGCATAGAAAAATACAATAACAATAAAAAGAAGAACAACAGCAAAATTATTAACAGACTATGATACATATATACATGTACAGCCCTTTATCAAATTCATGTTAATGACCGCCTTTAGTAGTCATTGCACTGACATTGAAAAAAAACCTGTGAAATTGTATGTAATGGCAAAATGCCATTCAATAAAAATCTGCACAAATAATCTTTATGTATATATCTTCGTTTTACATACGTAAAGCAAAAATTTGTAACAGTAGAAAAAATAGCTAGACTTAAAATTCTGTTAAATTATATTTACATTAAATTACTTCTTAAAAACATTAACAAAACATTATTTAAAATTCCTATATAAGTAAAAAAAAATCCTGACAATATGTTGTGTAGATTATAAAGAACGTTTAATAGTGGAGAGAGAGAAATCAACGTTTTTCACCGTTTTACGCGACCAGGAGGCTACCATGAAATTCAAAGGCAAGCACGCTTTTACAAAGATCTCATATTGTTTGCATATGTTAGTCGTAAGGACTTATTATATTGTTGTCATTATCATATTACTCAGGTGAGCATCAAAATAATGTTTTGTTGTCCAGTTTTTGTAAATTCATGTAAAAGGAATTTCAGAGAATTTTTAGATCTCGTTATTTTTTTAGTGTTCTAACGTTTATTTACATATGCAAAATAACGATACATTAATAACATTTATTTGTGCAAAGTATTGTTGAATGCAATAGGCCGTTGGATAGATTTTGATGATTTTTTTCATCGATGGATGGACAATGATGACTGTAGACGACCCTTAACGAGAGAGTTCATTGGTATAATATCGATAATATACATTTATGGTCACCCTTGTCAAAAAGCTAAATGCAGAACAACATTAATTTAATATTTTCACCCTAATGACAATAAGGGCACACATTAAATTACACATGCACACATTGGTGTATTATATTATACACAATTTTTGTGTTGAAAACTATGTACATTGTTGTTTTATTGTCTGTTCTTTAAAGGAAAAAGTCAAAACCAAACATAACAACGGCAATATGCTAAAAATCTACAATAGGATCAGACTATAAAGAAAAATATATATAAAAAAAACACTACAGCAAGCAACTTATCCGCAAAAATCAAAAACAAAGATAAAAAACAACAACAAACAAACAAATAAACTTTTAACACTTGCAAATTTTGTAAAGTCTGATTTCATTTTAGATCCATGTCAATGTTAAATTGTCGCTCTTGAATCATAAGCATCCAACACTACAGACCCATTTCAATTTTACCGACCCTATCTAAAATGTTAGAAAGACACATAACTGCACAATTACAAAACTATTTTCAGGTTACTAACATATTACATCCTAGTCAATACGTATGTTGATTATCAAAGTCTTTTACGTAAATCAATATCGGTTGTCAAATACCGATTTTATTCTCTTGGCATATAATCTTTCTAACATAATACAATTATTTGGATGTAATCTTGAAAGGAAACCTGGTTTGATACGCATTGGAGTACCTCAAGGCTCAATACTTGGTCCACTATTGTTCATACTATACATTAATGACATATCTTCAAATATTTCTTCACCAATCGATAGGTATGCAGATGATGCAACTGTTCATTAGATGATCGAGATATTCAAGTAATAGAAGCGAAACTAGCGATTGATCTTGTTGTTACAATAATGTGAATGACAACTGGTGCCACAAAAAAAACTTTGCAATAAATTCGTCTAACCCTATGTTTATGATATTAATACTAAAAAGACAACTTTATCATGAAACTAAATTTAATATATTTTTGAAAGGTTCGAATAAAAATATTATATGCAATAACTAGTTTAATAAATATTTATGAGTGCAACATACTAACTTACCTAAAGATGGAAATAACATATAAATAAAACGTTATACAAATATAGTTTCATAATAATTTCATTATTAAAAGAATATCCTACTTCCTTTCCTCTGAAATGAAGCAATGGGGGCTTACCGATATCCAGAGTTACCTCCCATTGAGAGTGGCTTCCCTTGCTGATTGGGTAGTTCCGGTTTAGAAGCGGTAATAAAGCGTAGCGTTTAAAGTGTAGATAAAAAGTTGTAATGTAATAGGAAAATTATGCTAATAATTTACCAACATATTAGGTGTCAAACATTTATTTTTTAAAACATATTACGGGCCTTGTTTAGTTACTAATATCCTTTCCTAGATAACATCAATTAGTTTGTTTACTAATTACTTGCTCGGTCAAAATATTTTAGACACAGGTCATTTCATGTCTTCACCTGTATCTTTCAATTACATTGGACTCGATCTTGTCATGTTTAAGCAAGACGTTATATAACTGTTATTTTAGTTTTATATATTCTTCATGTCAAACAGTCATCTCGAACAGTAATTAGTCTGCATGAACAGTCTATGGTATTGCATAAAAGCCAGAGATATTGTCTGTATTTTTTGGAGAGAGAACGGCCGTATGGCCGGAATGAGCCACATAATGCCTTTTATGTTACAAATGTAGTCTCGTGGCTTAATTGCTAAACTTTAAATAAGAGAAATTTATAACACTAAGAAAGGTATTAGGAAATTTATACTTATGAGAAAGAACTGTTTATGTCTTAGAAGTTATAGATAAACTGTTAAAAGCTGATCTACATATAAAGTAATTTTGGAACGTGACCAAGTGTTCGTCTTATTACACCCTAAGACCTTTGTAAGAATTAACCACTACGTTACAAGGACTTCTTTGTGGCGCCCAGTGCCAGGATCTTACTTCTAGTAGTCGTCGCGGCATAACGAGGAGGAAAACTACTATACGACACAGCGCAGAAGAATCCACCTTACGTCACGCCAGTAAACCAGAATATCACAGACGTCAGAATGGAGGCTTACAGGTTAGTTCCATTTGCTAATAAAATCTTAATCCAATCATGATACACGGAACTGGTATTAAAATTTAAAAATGTAGGCTTTTCTTTTAAAGATATTACTGGGGAAGGGGGTTATTTTTGGATTGTAGATTTTTCATTTTGGAGATCAAAAATGTTAGTCAAGGTGACGAGTTCTTGGTTAGTAATTTTTGAAAATTTTACTGTTAGATCAGTAATTAATTTAGGCTCTATTTGTTCTTTATTTAATAAAAAAAAATCCAAAAATTAAAGTGAAAACTTTACTTGTTAAAAACATTTTTTAACGTTAAAAAACGACATGTTTACGTGCTACATTAGTTCAAATGAAATTTAACAATCTAAAAAATTTTTGCACACACTTTTTTGTTGTAATTTTCAATATTTCTCAAAAATTTTATGAAAATATTTTTGTAACAGCAACGGTTGTAGGTCTAATTTTGGCATTAACTGCTTAGTTTTTTTTAAGGAGATAAGAAGACAACTTTTTGATGTCATTAAGTAATATAAATATTCCGAAACACTGGTTGTATAGTTTAACTACCAGCTTAAAAAAATAGAAAAAATGTACAAAAATATTTATTAAAAAAAAGAAAAATGTACTAGAAAAAAAATGAAATTAAGAAGACTATTTTTGGTATTAACTATCAGCTTAAAAGAAAGAAAAGTATTAAACATATTTTGGTATGAGTGTTGTATATGAATGATAGGTTTTTCTCTGGTACAAGGTATTATTATTAGATTATGTGATTTCACTGTCGCGTTGCAAGCGCTGAGACCGTTCAATCTTTGTTTATAAGTTTTGTTCCGAGCGTATCGGATATGTATATATGTATATATTTGAGAAGAAAACAGTAAAACGCTGTTGTTATCCGCGATTATGACGCGATGAATTTTAGTTGATTCCGAGAGTACCGGAAGTCGATGTTTATGACAATGTTTAAGCCTATGGCTATGATCATGCCTTGGCTATGTCTATGTTTATGTTCGCGTTTCAGTAATGTAGTATACTGATGTAAACCGTGAAAATGCGCGATAGCATTAATTGACTTAAGTTTAACGTATGCAGCTTTGTTGCTGAATCGATCAGCGGTAAGCCTTTTTTTTTGAAAATGTACGGGTATGTCTTCCTACATTTCGGGCTTACACATTAATGTGTACGTTTCTTTTAAGCATTGGGCGCGAGTGCGTTAACGATGTCGACAATTTTTGAGACAATTGTCACGTGACTTGTAATTAAGTTTTGCGGTCTCAACACGTTTCGCGATTATATATCACTGTCATCGATTTAAATCGTTATGTGCTTGTATGCACGTATTTTGAAATAATGTTACTGAAATGCGATTAATCGATGTTGTTTATCTTAAAGTTGTGCGTCCATTTGCACGTGTCATTTAAGGTATTTTTTCTGTCTGAGCGATATGTCTGATGAAGTATGCTTGTCAATATAAGTATGTACTCTTTCTTTTCAAATGATTTTTTATTATTTCATATACCATGAGTGTAGGGTTTTTGGCTTTTTCTAAGATTTTTGTTTTCATAACGCATAAATAGTTTACATTGTAACATATTTTCCTTTTACGGCACAACTTCATTGGGCAGATTTTAATACATACATACCATTAATTAGGATTATTTAAAATTTAATTATACAATGGGTATTAATTAAATGGGGTTTGTAATGCCAGTGAAATGTGTCATTGTGCGGAAGCGGGTTTAATTGGCTAGGAACAAACCACAGAGCATGGTGTTACGGCTGAGTCATATAGCTCTCCCGGCGGTATGCTTCAGAGAACGCGTCAATCTTCTACCCGGTGGGTTAAGCAGAGAATAGAATTACCTTCTGGACAACAAACATATATTGGACATTTCATATAATATTTACAAGATCGGATTTTGCAGTTTTTTCTTTATAGTGTGGATATTTCCAACTGACATTATCTTGAGGTTATTCGCCAACATCTCAAGAAGTGTAACAATACAAGTGATCAGAAATTCATCTTTACAACTATTCAACACGGACAGACGGCGACGAGATGATGTTTATACTCAAGCAAGGATTCACGACCTGTCCCAGTGAGACGCTGATGGAATAAGAAACAACTTCAACTCCGTGACGCTTCCTATGATTGGCATGACGAAACGATTGTGCGGAAGAATCCTTGGCATGCAGGGCGATAAGGAAGCCGTACTATCGTAATTCGTATCGTTCCATAATTATTAAAACTATCATACGTAGTAATTATGATTTTAACACCGTTTATTATTGTTTAAATTGTGCACAGAATGCTCGAACAACTAACAATAACTTTTAAAGGCAAACTCCATAAGTCAAATACCTTGAGTATTTTCATCTTTTAAACACACAGAATGTTTCTATGATTAATTATGCAGACATTAACAATGTTTTGAACATGCTAACGACTCAAATCAGTTTGCTTTCAGTAAAACATGAAGGAAATCGGAAAAAATGATTTTTTTCCTAATAATATGTTCAACTTCAATTACAGATTTGCTAAATTGTAAATGTATGATAACAATATTTTTTTTATATTCAGATGCTCTACATTTTCTTTCTATTTACAGAAATGTGTTTATTGAATGTTACTCATGCAAGAAAAGGAAACCCAAATGACGCACGGATGAGATCACGAAAAAGAAATCAACATGCAGTGTTTGTAAAAGTGTTGTGACTTTATGAAAAATGTGATTTTTTTATATTCAACCGTGATATTAGTGACTTTCCGTGTTTTAACTTTTATGAAAATGTACTTATTCCTGTATGTCTTTGGAACCGAACATCAGTTAAAGCATACATACGTACTAGTATTTAATATTAGGGTTTCCTGTACACGCACAATAATAACAATTTATATTAATAACATGTGAATGCTTCTTGCAGACAGTAGTATCTATATCGTAACAAAAAAATTAATATTTCATTGAAACGGAAATATTTTCTTTCGGTCTGAAAAATCACAAAAATATTATTAAATATCACGTAGTAATTTATTTCCGAATTTTCTCTGATTGGTGCATACATTTTCAAACACTGATACTGCTGGCTGAAATTTGTTATACGACTCTCCATCTTTTTTTTTTGTTTTTGTAAAGAAAGGAAGGGATTTGTAATGTAATAGGAAAATTATGCTTATAATTTACCAACATATTAGGTGTCAAACATTTATTTTTTAAAACATATTACGGGCCTTGTTTAGTTACTAATATCCTTTCCTAGATAACATCAATTAGTTTGTTTACTAATTACTTGCTCGGTCAAAATATTTTAGCCACAGGTCATTTCATGTCTTCACCTGTATCTTTCAATTACATTGGACTCGATCTTGTCATGTTTAAGCAAGACGTTATATAACTGTTATTTTAGTTTTATATATTCTTCATGTCAAACAGTCATCTCGAACAGTAATTAGTCTGCATGAACAGTCTATGGTATTGCATAAAAGCCAGAGATATTGTCTGTATTTTTTGGAGAGAGAACGGCCGTATGGCCGGAATGAGCCACATAATGCCTTTTATGTTACAAATGTAGTCTCGTGGCTAAATTGCTAAACTTTAAATAAGAGAAATTTATAACACTAAGAAAGGTATTAGGAAATTTATACTTATGAGAAAGAACTGTTTATGTCTTAGAAGTTATAGATAAACTGTTAAAAGCTGATCTACATATAAAGTAATTTTGGAACGTGACCAAGTGTTCGTCTTATTACACCCTAAGACCTTTGTAAGAATTAACCACTACGTTACAAAGTTTCAAAGTGCTTTTGAAGTTAAAATGTATTGTCAAATTAACAAAATAAGTGAAACAGGCATATAAGGAATAACCATCATCTTTGTAAAGTGATTTTAAGTTAATAACTAAATGCATTTACCTATTTACGTAACTGCACGTATCCTTTATGAAAATTTATTTATTGGCTGGCATCGAAATTATAGCTTTATAAAACGTTCACTTAAGTATTCAGCCAATTTCCGTTAAGTCATGCAAACAATGCTTATTAAGAAAAGGGCCTGGTGTTTTATGATTGTTACGTAATCTAATTAGCAAGACTGGGATTTACCAGCTGGAGGTGTGATAAAGGCCTTTGAAGTTTAGTTGTAGATTTGTAAGAGGTCGAAAACGTTGCTTGTTGGGGGTAAAAGTGTTGTTTTAGGAAAGTGACCTGAGATTAAATATTCTAATTAATTGTCACACTGTTGTTTGAGACCCGAGACATTCATTATTTGATATTTGCAACTTAAAGCGCTCCGATCTGAATTTAATAAAATAGCATTCGGGAAAGTTTTACCCAAACATAAATAAACTTTAATAAATTAATTAAAATTGATTGTAAAACTAAATGAAATAAAAAAATTGAAATAAAGAGAAAAACGTGAAAACATTACGAAACCATGCTTGAATATATTCTAAATTGTATAAGAATAAGAAGGTAACTTTTGGAGAAAAAAGAGCAGTATATTGAAAAATACGTTAATACGAACATGGCACAAATCTATGAACCGAATGGTGTGAATTTAATTTGTAGGAACAGGTTCAGTTATTAAAATAATCTTAGACTATTAAATTCCTGGCCAAAAATGTTGCATTGACATGAAAGAACATGTATAAAAGTGAACGGGCGTTTCATGGGAGGAAGTCAAACTTTATTTTACATAAGTTGTTATAAATTGTACTAGTCTACCTGTTTTTCGTTAACGGTTTCTTACTTTTCTTTCCCTCAAATCTGCCATTTTTAAGCATAAGAAATGCGTATTTTTACTCTTTATTACCGAAGGGGTCGAACATAACGATGTTGAACACATACCTCGCAAACGTATAAAAATGGCTAAAAGAGAAAATTTTAATATTATGCGCTGCACTATAAAACTATCTATTTTTTCCAGTCAATGATAATAATCAAACGTTTTTATGCATTATGCTGATCTCTGACCAACCAGACCCTATTAAAACGTATTTGAAAGCACCACGGATTACTACTGCATGTCTGTTTTAATGTCAATCTCAGACCAGAACTACCCAGTGACAGGTGCGCGTTACAAAGGGAGGTAACTTAGGACAGAATATTGAGATAACTCTGTATATCGGTAGGACCCCATTGTTTGATCATGCGTATATATTGCTTTTACTTGATAATATAAGATTTATTTTGCGTCAAGCGAATAAATCAGCATTGATCAGTGCCCAAGATCATAACACTAAATCTGGAGATAAGTCTCAAATCTCAAGCATCTGATTGGCTGAACTGGCTTCCAGTCGACATTTAAGCCAATCAGATCCTTGAGATTTGAGACTGATGTCAAAACTTGGTTTTACGTTCTTTGGCCAAGAATGAGTTACAAATTTACAAAAGAATAATAATAATAATAATAAAAAAATGCGCAGATCTTAACAAACACAAACTTAGGAGTTATTCAAATCTTTAAAATGGTTAGGCCTATCATTGTTTTGCAGATGTAAATATCATTCAGGTTTTATTTTATATAGAACCTAAAATATTAAAGCACTAGATTATATCACAAACATAAGTATTATCTTTAGCTGATAAAATAAAAAAAAAGAATATAAAAAAGGAAAAAAGCTGATAGCTGATAACAAATCTTATCATCTTCTATAAAAGTGATACAACCCAACCGTTCCAAAACCGATGTTTTACATAAGTTTTCAAAACTATGAATATTTGGAACTTGACTTATTTGCATATACGATCTCCAAACAATACTGTTTTCCAAAAAAAAAATTCCATGTTGTATCTTTTACAAACTAATCTATTTTAAAGTTGCCTTCTCACAGTTTATGGTGGAATACTCCAATGTTTCAGATGTTGTTAAAATTCTTAGTAAAGATCTTATTTCTATAAAAGACTAAACAAGAGCGAATTTGTGATTGAAGATGTGATTAAAGGTACATAAAGTGTCATATTCTCGCACTAGCACCTTTAATCATTGTTACCATTATCAAAGTGCACCTTTTTCCGCAAGCACGTTTAAAGTAAAAAAAAAACAACACAAACAAACTGAGTTTAACCCGGGATATTTCCCACGTTAATACGATGGGTGTGTATGAGAAATAAATCACGGTTGTGTAAGCTTTCAAACTGTGAAAGCAAATGCTATGCCTCGTTTATAATCCCAGCTTCCTAGTATTGTATTAGCTATACAAGAATGCTATGCCTCGTTTATAATCCCAGCTTCCTAGAATTGTTTTAGCTTTACAAGAATGACACATGGTTGAACAATCAGCCGTGTATATCTCATTACACAGACATGATAGACGGATTATTATCCTTAGCCACTATTAGATTTTGAAATATAAAGAAAAAACGGCTTATAACAAGAAAACTGTCAATCAGCACTTACTTTAGATTTTATGGAAACACGATCAACTTGTAGATTTTTCCAAGACGAAAATATAAAATGTTTTTATGTTTTAATTTAACCAAAAAATAATAATTGACAGTCCATTTAATGGATGTTTATGATGTCATATATTGATATTTGTGACGTCATACATGAACTTTTAGGCTTCAAACGGAGAAACTGTAGCGATAGAAACAAATTGATTATAATAAATAAGAAATCATTTGTATCCAATTAGTTGTATCTCAAAGTGCTTTGCAGAATATTATTACAATTCTATGGTTTCTTGAAAGTTTATGAGGATACAAGTATATGCTTTTTAAGAAACCATATAATTGATTACGTATTTAACTAAATGATAAAATATTTACGTATGAAAATCTGACTAAGAAATTTCAATCCTTTAACCATTGTTTACAGATTTAATTTTAAACGAATATATAACATTCTCCTTGTTTAAACAATGAAAATATCTGATACATGTCCAAAAGTAGACATTTCCGAAAAATATACATTATACTAGATCTTAACATACATATGTATGTCTCTGGCTGGGAAAATAGATCCAGATAAGAATAGAATGATATTGCCTCTACCTGGGAGCGAATCCGTACCGTCACGGCGACAGCGCCTAGCCCTGCAATTTCGACGACGCAACAAATTGAGCTAACCAGGACGACACCAATAAAGGTTAATCGGATAGCCCTGATATACGTAATCATCACTGCAAGACATCGGTAACGGGTTATTTTACTGATAACAGTATTGACTATATGTATAGGGAGATTTTTTTGGCCGCCACACTGCACAAATAGCGCTACTGTGAATTTGAGATGGTATTGCCTCTACATGGAAGCGAACCCACAGCGCCTAGCCCTGCAATTCCGATAACGCAACCAATTGAGCTAACGGGGACATTCCAATCAAGGTTGATCGGATAGCCCTGATATACTCAATCATCACTGCAAGACATCGGTAATGGGTTATTTTACTGTTAACAGTACTGACTACATGTACGGGGAGACTTTTTACAGCCGCCACACTGCACAAATAGCGCTACTATGAAATTATCATGTTTTTCAGAAAGACTGAGTGTTTTTCGGAATATCCTTGTTTACCATACATTCTGTTGCAGACTTCAAATGAAAGCGAGGCTTTTCGCGCTTCCAAAAATAGCACGTCCTGGATTGTTAACCGTACAAGTCAGAACGAAAACTGAACCCGTACTAAGCAAGCCGGGTTTATTAACCCAGAAATCAATTCAATAAATGACATCTAATGTAAAAACATACAACCAGTGTTAATGAATTTTAATTCCGAGATTTGTTTTTCTTTTCTATGATTGGATTGACTCAGAATATCCCGATTATTAAAATTTTCCCTACGTACAAACGTTCACGCCTAAGAGACGCTTTTGGAAGACAACACTACTACATGATACAAAAAGACTGGGGCGTGTCAACTTTTATTTTATGCAATGTGTAATTTTTTCACGAATTGTCATTGATAATTACGGCCACAAGGGTAAAATTAACAAAGTTAGTTAAAATTGATAGAAAGCATCCCGGCATAAAAAAATTCCTACTTTAACATTAATTACTTGAATTTAATGTAGATTGTTTAAAAATGTAAACTTTGATTATCGCTTGAAAGAAGAAGAATATTTTGTATAATGCTTTCCTGTAGTTCTTTATGCCCAGACACAAATGTTCGTTCATAAATCATGAAGTTGGTACAATGTAATCATGCCTATAAATTGTCGGTAAATCGGTCTGAATTGCTCTTGATCGTGGCCACTTTTATCACGACGTATTCCTTACAACGAATTATACAAATATACATTGAATATAGAAGCAAACAGTGGTCTTGCATTAAGTAATGTAATTTACAACAGCAAAAATTATAGGTATTGAATGCTGATGCAATAATGAAGGGTTAAGAATTAAAAGAAAGAAGAATTTTCATTAAGCATAATATATATTCAATTATATTTCACGGATTGTTATTTTCATGTATTTCACTTTAGGAGAAATGCACGAAAATCAAACAAGTTTTAAAAGGGTAATCAAACTATTGAATATCTATTCCAAGAGCGCAAATGTATGCCTGCGCGAAACTCATGCAGGACTTGTGCGTAAATTGATCCACGCGAAACTAAATGATACCACGGTTATATCTGCAGCAGACAGACATATCATGAAATACTGTGGTATCATTTAATTTCGCGGGGACTTATTTTCGCTCATATGACGCAATTTGCATATCGCGCGGACATAAATTCGCGCAGTTGTATTGTTCCGGTAGCATAATATTTTATGTGCTTCATATTCACTGGGGATTGATTTCGCACACATCGCATACATGTAACGCGAAATACGCGAAAATTAAACCCACGCGAAATATAATGATACCTCAGTATTATTGTGGCAATAAATCATTTTCTGAACTTGAAGATCGAAAAGAAGTTGAGTTCAAACGTTTATTCCCGTGAATGTAAACGAGTTTAAATTTGTAAAACATCAATTTGTGGAACGGATGTGTTCTGTTGATTTTCTCAAGCTGTAAGATTTGTTTCAGCATGAAGCAAAATGTAACAGGTTTATTTAAGGTTAAATCACAACACTTCTATGCAGCGTATAGCGTGATATTAACCATTCGTGAACGAAAACCAACTGGAAATCCATAACCACCTGTTAAAAGATAAAGCCCGTATATAGTAGCTCCGAACATAACGTTGCTATCTTTATGCCACAGCCGATGATACCCTACTGTGATGTTAGCGATGATAACTGTATAATTACTGAAAGGATCGGGAACATTGTACTGTTTTATTACCGTCAAAGAAGCCCCATCCAAATATAACTCCTGAGCTTGAGAAGACGGTACTATAACCGACAAGTAATTATTAAGTCTAATGTAAACAGATGGAACAACGAAGTAATATTCGTTAAGGTAGTTGCCGATACCTGGAATAACCGTCATAAATGGGCCACCATTCACACGATCATAGTAATATCCAACACCATACTGAACGACACTAATAGGTGCAGCTGAGGTTACCACCACAGGATCAGTCCCCATCATAACTCCTACATCAGGTAAAATACTTGAAATATTACATATATCGTTTGTTGTGTTTTTATGCAAACCGTTTCGTTATGGATCGTAAGGATTTTCAGGACAAATCCTTGTCTAGGAAATACAGGGGGAACAATAAAGTGTTTCACCCAATGTCTTGTTGGCACCATTTGTTCTACAATATAATCACAGACATCAATATGCGGGATCCAAGCACACTGATTTCCGGAGATCACCACGATAACATGGGTTGACTGTATGTATGTGTCTGTTAAATCTGTAGTTTTGGCATGTTGTCCCACACTGAATGGTTCTAATGTAATTGATGTTGATTGTTTCTTTAAGTGGGTGTTAACATTTGTATTTTCTCTCATGCCAAAAACTGAATAAAATGCTGGATAAGCTCCATAGAAGGGATGATAGGAAGCCACTTTATAGGATGTTCCCAGAGCTGTCACTGGTAAGGCCAGATAAGTGTCCATATTAATCCACCCCTTATCATTAATGCACATGGTGATAAATATTGCAACAGGGACGTCTGTTTGAATACGTATCCCACGATTCTCGACGAAGGTTCCTTCTTCCATGATAGATTTATCGACGTCCATTGTTTTAGCACCTGTTGTTATAGTCACATTGCGATGTATATTGAGGAAGGGAACAGTCAGTACTGCAGTGCCGTCTTGTTGTGATGCTATGTCAATTACTATGTCATTCATTCCGATAATGGCAGAATACAGTCCAATGTAAAATTCGGTGCCATAATGACCTGAAATAAAAATGTTATACGTTTTATCAACCTTTAAATATGTCTCTATAAATTGTTGGAACTCTTTTTATCTGTAAATTGAACGTACATTTTAATGTAAATATTTATGAAAATCAGTAGTCGTAGATCATTCAAACTTATGGATTTTGATTTCTTAATTATTTTGTAATTTAGCTCTTATTGTAATAACCTTAATGGTTATGGATGGGGATCACTGGCGAAATAATATATCATATTTATTATTTAAGACGTAGTATACATATGCTAAAGTTCATTTCACATATTAATCACAGGAGTAGCAACGGTGATTTCCAGTGTGGTCTGAGGACAACACATTGCCGCCCTTTCTGGTAAATTGGTAGTTTGATAATTTCTTTAGTAAATACTGGTACATTGACACATTTTATAATCTGAAATTCACTATTTAAGGCTTAAATTGATAAAATAGTGGGCAACACTCCTAAACTTATTTCAACCTCGTACATATGAATTTTCATACTATTTAAATATTGGCCCGACTACACATGTAGCATAGATCCGGATTAGCAGGCATATTCATGCCGTCAGATCAGGATCTACTTTGTTCACTTTTGATTCATTGTTACGCCCCTAGTTCATGGGGTACAGCCTAAATGGTGGCTACCGTACTTTAAGCGAGGAATTTGGTGGCTGCTTTCCAATATGGCAGGAAAAATCGGGAAAGTTTGATACCTAACGGAATATTTTCACACGTTAGGCATACTATATTTAAATATTTCATTTAAGGTGGAACGCGAATTACGTTGCGAATCTTTAAATTTCTTTGTAAAATTTGTTATGGTATTAATTGAAGATGATTCCAGCATGAATCCGCAAGCCGTTTTTCGATTAATCAAAAATTGTTTAGATATTTACCTTCAAAGTTAGCTATCAACGCCAGTTTTCTGCAGTGACGTCAACTACACTCGACTAACACTTTTCAGGGGCTGGCTGAAAATTGGGGTTTTCAATTTCATTTATTCTTTCAGAGATAAATTGGCACTGTAAATTCCTTTCCGGTGATAAAAGATTTAACATATTGTGACCAGTTTTAGCAACGCTGTGTAAAGTTAAACGCCGTTTTCGCGTTAAAATGGACGTTGAGTATTGCCTTTTTTTCTGTCGACTTTTTCAAAATTGTGAAAAATTCCTTTATTTAATTTTTGATTTTTTTTGCTTAAAAGTTTGAAAAAAAGCAATTCCAATCGAATAAGCGAATAAAATTTGGGGGTCACGGACTTTGTTATTGTGCTATTACAGTAACCATTTTAAGTACCGCTTTCCCCTTTTGAAAAAATACTTTATATTTTAAAATTTTATTTAAAAAAATAGTTCATCAATTAAAAATTTCGCCAAAAGACACAATAGAGAAAGTTGAAATTAATTATCAAATAAAAATGACATCTAATCGATTTCTCTTTTGTTATTTTGTCAAAAATATGTTTAAAACGCTACTACGGGTAAAAATAAACATTCCAAAATGCGTATTAACGTCTTTTCTTCCTATTAACACGTTACACTTATAATTATCGTGTATTTGATGTTATACTAACAATTTCATAAATTCTGTTGTTTATTTCTAATATTGTCAAAGCATTTTCGCAAAGGTGTGTTAACTTATTTTAATTGTGTTCTTAATTATTAAAGAAACGCACACGGTTTGATTAAAACTGTTCACATCTCTAGTCTATGCAAGTAATAGAAATACTGCAGAGCCTACATTTGTGATCGGTGACGCCTAAAATAATTAAAAAATATTTCGTAGCCCCAGAAGATCTCTATAAAATGAATATCTATAAATTCTAATAAGCTAAATGCCTTTTTGTGTCTTGTAAACCGTTAAAGGATGACACATAATCCATTAGCCGTGCGTATGTTTGATTTGTTATTTTTTTCTTCAGATATACATATTCTTTTTTATTCTTTTTGCTTGTAAGCTGCAATTTCAAATGGTTGACATTTGAAACTTGAAACTTTGTAACGAGAGCTATTCCATTTACCCATATACATTGTATTTCATATTGTGCAAATTCTAAATTCTTTTATGACTGATCGAAGTGTTCAAAGTTTTCTCATAAAAACGTTCGATAAGAAAGTATAGAAAAGGAATAGTCAAGTTGTTAAGTGGTATGTTGCTTGAACGTTTGTTTGTGACAGTGAGAATCGCACACAGTGAGAAGTAAGACAACAACGGTGACGGCCGCGTCGAGGAGGTATAAACACGACCCTTGTTTTCTTGTTTAAATGTACTTTCTTGTCCGCCGCCATCGATTGCTAAAAATGTAAAAAAAGACCGAGAATTCCATGCTTATGTGACGTGTCTGCGGTTATGCGCGATAAGCGATTACTGTCTCGACAGTTTATAGAAGTTGCCACGAGACAAAGAAGATTGCTTTTAAAAATCGATTTAGAAATAATTCGAAAATCGTTTAACTCTTTCCTAAAATATATATTTTCGCCTTTTATCGCATTAGCAAACAGCGTAGATCCAGATCTGCTGCCACATCCGATTTAATTGATTTCTCATTTTTGTCTGATCAGGATCTTCACTGTTAGCTTTTTGGTCAGAAATAACCTTATCAATCAAAAAGCGAACAGTGTAGATCCTTATCCTGATCGGGATCTACACTGTTTGTCCATGCCATATAGGCGTTTATATGGAGGAAAGGGTTAAGTGAAATTTAAAAATTAAAATTTGCAATACTGCAAACAATTTCTGAATATAACATAAAGTTTGTATTGTCCTACGATTTTTGTTTTATGACAAACAGTAGCTGCTACCGTGATTATTATGAACTGGTTGTAATAATTTTACACAGATAGACTGGTTATAGACTGTTTTTCATCAACCCCGAAATAACCTATTGTGTCAATGAATTTGATGAGCGGCATCAACATTTTCATTTCGAGTCAAATGAAGCCAATACAATTACATGTACAAAGACAAGTTATGCTCCTTTCATTTTATTACTGTAGGTTCATTTTATTTTACCGAGACCAGTTTTCGCGCATAAGCCATTGCGGTGCCATGAAGTTGCGGAGTTATACTAATCTCAGAAGCATGCATGATAACCTAACACATGTTAAATTTCACTGCACTTGTATTTTGCGCACGTTTTTTAGCGCGAATTACGCGAAAATAAAACCCCATGAAATATAATGATACAACAGTATCACCCGAGGTTTATCATCGCAGATAGCCTTATGACGAGGATTTAGCCGAAAAGCCGGGTTTAATTATATAAATTTAAAATTATCGTGCAACATTTGTAAGACACGCTGACAAAATAACAACTTAACAATGTAAACTCAAAAAATGTTAAATTATCGAGCGAATTTACCAGCCCTTAAAACAGCACAGGTTGTGTAAAAATATGTTTTATTCATTTTGTTGTTCTAAAATGACCTTAAGACATTGTAATTTTTGTAATATTGCAGAATTTAAATAAAGTGACACAAACTTACAAAAACGTCATTTTACTTCACACGTTTTTTTAAAGGCGGGGGGAGGGGGGGGGGGGGGGGGTGCTGAAAACGGATATGGCGGAATGTCGAAGTCGGTGACCCCCATATTTTATATGCGATTAGAAAAAATCAAAAATTAATAAGGAATTTTTCAAAATTTGAAAAAGTCGACAGAAAAAAAGACAAAACTCGACGTCAACTTTAACGCGAAAGCGGCGTTTAACGGCACACAACGTTGCCAAAACTGGTAACAATATGTAAAATCTTTTATCACCGAAAAGGAATCTTCACTGCCAATTTATCTGTGAAAGAAAAAATGAAACTGAAAACCCCAATTTTCAGCCAACCTCGAAAACGTGTTCGACGAACGTCGTTGACATCAGCAGAAAACTGGCGTTGATAGCTCATTTTGAAGGTAAATATCTAAACAACTAGTTGATAAATCGTTTGCGGATTCATGCTGGAGTTATCATCAATTAATACTATACCATATTCTACAAAGAAATTTAAAAATTCGCGAAGTGTCGCGTTCCACCTTAATGACATATTCATTTCGATCTGCGATGTTAACGCTTGGCTCGGTTTTTTATTTGAGCTTCCTAGCTGTCCTAACAAAATAGTTATTGAAACAAAATGTTGCAAGGATTGTCGGTTTTTGTTTGTTTCCCTCGCGAAAATCTGTTGTTTTCTTCAAAATCTGCTAGACACTTGTCCCTATGGAGCAAGTTTACGCCAAAATGGATTGTTTTAATTTTCTGGAAAAATATGTTCATGAGAAAACGTTCTATCGCCAAAAAATTAAGGTTTAAGCTCAATTCTTGTGGCTGATGTACTATTAATTCATTTTTGGTGGCTGTTTAGTCTCCTACACAGAGCCATACCGTTCCTTACTTCTGCTACGATAAACATATTGTGTCGAGACAAAACTAGGCTCTTTGGTGCATTTTTGCACAAGAGTGCTGGGCTTAATGTATTTATCTATCATGTACCAAAAAGTCATTACCTCCTACTTTTATGTAGATTTCAGCATTGTATTGTTAATCTTAAATCAACTGTGTTTGTTCCAAATATACAATAACAATATACAGTTTATCCAGATGTTCCCGTAAAGATTCAAGATCTGTCAGCAGTAGTAAATGCAACCGATTCAATTGCATTTAAATGCGTGCCCTTGTTTTTTCATTACCTTTTTTTTCAAATAAAAAAGCAGCAACAAACACTTGTGTCACTTTGTCATAAAATCAAACATTATTCTCTTCTGAAGAAAAAAAAACCTTCAAAAAGTTGTTTCAAAAATAGTAAAAATGCTTTTTTGTTATTTTTTTTTCGCTCGTAATATTAAACAACATATCAGTTATATAACGACGGTCAGTTAACCTACTCGCACCTTTCCTGGGAAGGCATAGCCGACTCATCATGTGGGGTGGGGGTGGGGGCAAACATTGGAACTACACATTTGACTCGGCCTCAACTATTAGGTCTACCAGGCTAGGTATTGACAAATATAGATTAGCGAAATAAGCTATGTTTTAGTTTTCTGTGTTTTTTATAATACGAAAATATCTGAATGTAGTTTGACAGCGAATGCATTTATAATATGTTGTTGTTGTTTTTCATTCTTCCCGTGGTTGAAGAAGCACCAGAAAAATCTAATTTTCCGACAAACAATGTGGAAGAAAATGAGCGCCCTCTCGATTAATAGTCCGATGCGCTACCACTGAGCCATTTGGCCTTGTACTTGTTTTTATGCCTCTACAAAGTTAAAGGCATATAAAGTTGCACTCGTCCGTCTGTGCATACGTCCGTACGTCCCCCAACTTTTGTGGCATCAACTCCTCGTCAGGGGCGTGGGCAAGTTTTGAATATTTGGGCGGCGGAATTTAGTAGAATAATTTAAAAAGTTAAAGTTTAAATGATAATGCTTGGATTTCAACAGGACTAAGACTGAAATAGATATGAAAATGAGGGAAGTTTTTGCGCGTAACACGCTCAAACTATGCCAGTTTATGCAAATCTTTGAGAAGAACCAATGTTTTTACTGTAGTGTTTAACATTACAATGTACGCATCTGAACTCCGCCCGTGATTAATCCTGCGATATATCACAGAAAGCTATTGATTATTTCATAATTAAAAATGTATGCCTTTTATTTTGAAAATGTGTCACAATTCTAACATACTTCTTCTCTGGTCGCAGTGTGTTCCGACCCAGTTGTCGGTACATCGGCAGAAGTACCCATTTACACGGTCGTTACAGGTTGCTCCATTCTGGCATGTTGCATTTGCAGTCATCAATATCTGTAATCGAAAGTGACGTTGAAAGACGTGAAATTATACAGAACTTACTCAGTTTTGTTCATAATTCCTATCAAATTCTTATACTAAGACACTTTGCACATGTTATGGCACATCCTTAAACACAATCAAATGCACACACACCCTCATACTCAAGAAAACCGCTAACGGTCGAAAACGTGTTCTACAAGAAAATTCTGCGACGAGATGTACCGGTAATCAACAACAAATTCTACAAGAAGTATTCCCATTTTCGTTGTAAAACATAATGCTGTAGATTGATCGCTTTCATTATAAAACGTGACACGATTAAACAAATTTCACTTATCCGTTCATTCTACATATATTTTTAAAATGAATCAAATCGGGGCTTTACAATTTAACGGTTATTATACCTTTCACTGGTACACTTTATGACATAGAGATAACTTGTCTTATGATTCTCCTTCAAATTAGACACGCAAAATTGA
Source organism: Corbicula japonica (assembly GCA_038501625.1). Taxonomy (NCBI): domain Eukaryota; kingdom Metazoa; phylum Mollusca; class Bivalvia; order Venerida; family Cyrenidae; genus Corbicula; species Corbicula japonica. The sequence goes on along the minus strand of JAZAYU010000363.1, from coordinate 368,866 downwards.
TATTGTGGTGGGTTCTAGACATGAAGCCGCATTGCTTGAAGTGTGTATAATGTTGTTGTAGAATACCGCTCATAATACGGAATCGACCCTACGATTTCGAAGCGCGAAGCGCGTCGACCGTGTCGATTACGGTTACGGTATTGCGCATGAGCAAACAGAGGTACCATGCCAATTTGAAACCGTGTCGCAAAATAAGGCTTCTGATTGGACCATGTGACTTTCATAGTCTTTTGTGCTGACTTCCGGAATTAAAAACTGAAAAGCCGCCATTTTGTTTCTCGATTCACATTTTCAGAAGTTCTTCTTCCATATGTTAGATAACAATTAAGATTAAACTCGCCCAAAAAATTAAGGTAAATAAGTTTCTACATTGAGTAAAACCTAATATTGTCACAGAGTCTAACAGTAGACTCCACCGTAGCTATGCGCATTACGGTAGTTGTTCGACTTTTGGTAATTAATTAAAATACAGGGTGGCTAAGTGACAAAAAATAGGTTTTGAGTGAAAATTACTGGTTATTTGGCTGTTTTAAAGGTTTTTTTGAGAAGATCTAAAGGATAAATTTAATCTTAATCTTCAGGACAAATTTGGTTAAAATCCATCCGGTGGTTTCAGAGATGATGTTGTTTAAAGCAAATTGTTGAATGAAGACGGACGTCAGATGCCGGATGAAGACTGGTCACAATAGCTCACCATGAGCCGGCTCAGGTGAGCTAAAAACTGAAAAAGGCCCAATATTTTAACATACTTTAGAACTAAGTTAAAAAAAACTGGGTGTTGGGTGTAACTTAGACATAATGAGGAAACAATATCACAGAGAAAGATATACATACATGTATATTAACCAGCAATTGCAATGGTTTTGTTAAGCAAGAAATATCTGGTATATTTTATGAACCCAATTTATAAAAAAAATCTTTATATTCAAAAACATTAAAATTGACTAGGTTTGTTTTAATGACTGCATTGCTATGGTAACTAGCAAATTTATATGTTTGATAATAATGTACCGGTAATAAAAACGGTAATTAATGTAGTCCAAACACAAACAATATTTGGAAATAACTTAAAAACATCAAAAATATTGTTGGAGTAACTGACTACTATCAAAGAAGTATATTAATTTGTAAATCTACATTTATTCATAACTAGAATGTGTCCTTGGACACTGATGCCCCCACTGCTGCAACAAAATTTGTAATAACAAAGGGCCATAACTCTGGTAAAAATGGTCGCAGGAAAAATTCCTTTCTTTACGATCATCTACACATCCTGCTTGATCATCTGTACAAGTTTGAAAGAAATCCGCCTTATAGTTTAGGAGGTGTTGATGCCACAAGATTTGGGGAAGTACGGACAGGCGGACGAGTGCAACTCTATAGGGTAGGTATAAAATACGCAATGGAAAAATAGACCGCAATGGAAACAAAATACGCAATGGAAATAAAAAAAGTATTTTTTGTAAATATTTTTGTTTTAAATGAATAAATAACACTGATTGAATATTTTATAATCAAGAACATTATATTTTTAATATTAGCTAGGTGTCCGGGTTTTCCATTCGGAAATATTATTGAAATACCTACTTTAAACGCTGCGCAATGGAAATTCACGTGCGCGCAATGGAAATGTACATCTAGAATATTTTGCTTTTTTTTATTGTATTAGTTTGTAATTTCTCAGTAAAATTTATTTAGTTAAGAAATGAAACTGTAATCGAACATGAAACGAAATACATTTAGTAGATTGACGGTTTTAAAATATCGCCAAATGGAAGTTACATGTACGAAATGGAAATGTAAAACTTATTTCTTCACTATTTTGAATGAATGTAGGATTAATCACACGTTCTAGTTATAATATAATTAAAGGAGTACCTTTATAAATTGAATAAATTTTCATAAAAATCACATTCAATTTTGAGGCTTATTTGAAGACCGCGGTTGTGTAGATATTTCGTGCGCAATGGAAATTTTCATGTACGCAATGGAAAATGAAAATCACGATCTTCAACTAACTTTGTGTTCGCAAATGCAAATGAACACATGCATAAGCTTCAGGGCGTTAGTCTTATAAATAATCAAAGAAATTATTCGTACAATTATTACTTATAACTGGAATAAAAATATGTTTCAAGACTACGCAATGGAAATGCACATGTACGCAATGAAAAAGAAATCACGATTGACGAGTGCAAACAAACAAAACTATAATAAAGAATACATAAATTTGTAAAAAAAGAGTCTTATTTCATATGTCGGAGCCTATTTAAGGACCAGGTCCGATCATTGTAATAATGATCGCCCATTCGATTGTGTAGATATTTCGTGCGCAATGGAAATTTTCATGTACGCAATGGAAAATGAAAAACACGATCTTCAACTAACTTTGTGTTCGTAAATGCAAATGAACACATGCATAAGCTTAAGGGCGTTACTCTTATAAATAATCAAAGAAATTATTCGTACAATTATTACTTATAACTGGAATAAAAATATGTTTCAAGACTACGCACTGGAAATGCACATGTACGCAATGAAAAAGAAATCACGATTGACGAGTGCAAACAAACAAAACTATAATAAAGAATACGTACATTTGTAAAACAACAGTCTTATTTCATATGTCTGCGCCTATTTAAGGACCAAATTCAACACCAGAGAAATTAAACCATTTAACACGGTCTCTTTAAAGGAAAACACAGTTGCGCCAATTCATTCCCCCGCGAATATGTTATTTTCGGGTTTTGCGCGAAAATTCGTCTCCGCGAAATCAAATGATGCTACAGTATAGATAGTCGGGACCTATTTAAGGTCCAGGTCTGACCATAATGGTCATCCATCCGACTGTGTCTATAATTGTCGTTTTGCCTTTTTTATTGGCGTAGTTGAACGTTCTGCTCTTTTTCTTTTAACCTGGTTTGGTTTTTTCCGGCCGTTGGAGTTTTCATTAGTGTTCTGGTATGGATCGAAATTGTACTATTTAATGGTGTAATTACTGAGTTGTGCTTAACCCGGGGCTAGGCGGCGTGGATAGTAATATGCATTCCCATTACTGCCCATGAACAGGCTAAATCAAACCAAGCCTGCAGTATTTTCATATTTGTCGTGTTCGGTGTCTTTCAAAGTTCCCCTTTCATCTATTTCATTAAAGGTCTGGCCAATCGTATCATCTCGGCGATCTCCGGCAAGCGTGATCCGAGTGAGGTCTGGCGTCATTACTTGAAATTACAATTCCACTGTTTTGTCGTCCTTTATCCTCGCGAAACTTTTCTCTTAAGATTCTCGTTGTTGTTCAGTTAAATTTGACCACGCGTCTATGTCTATCAGATGATGAGCAAAATCCGGGGCCAGTTTATAGTTGCCTTTATTTCTTATTGCGCGACATCGTTCGATTTTTTTCTCCGTTGATCACCTCGTACAATAGTTCAATAAATTTAGGTATGTCCGTCGACTTCAAAGTTTTAAGAATATGGTTAGCGCTTTCGCTATTGTTGTTCGTCCAATTTTGTGTTATGCGATTTTTTTCGCGACGGCTCAATGACATGGCTGACTACAAGGTGTATCAGTTTATTTTCAAAGTATGGTTGGAATTTCTTGTCTGTGATATTATTATCTTTGCTGGCTATGAATTGTTTCAGGCGTTCAACTCGGGTGTCGAACAATATATTCAACCAATGCCAACATGGTCCGGTAAATATGCGAAACTGTCTGGTATATTCCAAACCATGTTACCCGTCTTTTAAAGTGTTGTGCACCTTTCGGAGAGGCTTTCAAAGTCTGATACATCGGGTGTATTACCAGAATATGTGAATCGAGCGGCTGTGGTTCTAGAGGTATGTAATTCCTTTTTCCTGCTGTCATCTTCTCTGTGCAATATTCATTGTTTCGCTTTATTATACAAGCTACAAAACTTAAAGAGAGATAGACCGAGTTAGGTTTCATTGTCAAACATTCTATTGGAAGTATATCGGTATATAACTTGTAATTGGGGAACTAATTTGCACAGCACGCATTATGTTGATATTATAATTATTCTGACATTTCTATATAAATTTATGTAAATGTATATATTATAGAATACTACATCGCCGTGGTAACATCATATTTCGCGTGGGACGAAGTTTCGCGCATGGTAAATGCGCAAAAAGTACACTACATAAAATTGCACACATCACATGTTGAGCTAGAAATATAAAGTGGCGCAAAAATGCGTGATTATATCTTTATCGCGAAAATCTTTCCTGCGAAATATAAAGATATCACTCATGAAAACTGTGAGATAAATGAGTTTATTGAGAATCACATTTCATTCTGTTCAGGAGGATACAAATATTCTAAACTAATTTACACTTTACAATGTTCTAACTACACCAGTCATATTTTTTAATTTCTCAGCAAGGATTCGGGATATACACTTCAAACTTGAAATATTATAAGTTACATTATTTTCACTTGTTTGTATGAAACATTTATTAAATTCTGTTCACGCGTTTAGAAAACACTTGACATTTAATCAATGAGTAAAACCAAAAGTCACAAAATTGTCGTTATATTCTCCGTAAACGAAAATTCATTTCTCATTGTTTTTTTATCGATGTAGTTAGAACATTGGTTTTAAGTGTATTTATATAAAAATAAAACAAAGGGTTTTGGTACAAAAATGTCTGATAAAATAAACTAACAACTGTATGATATTTCCATAATAGGTCTTATCAAAATATTTCATAAGGTCTCATGTAATCCATTATCTGTGAACGCCCTTAGACATATCAACTATCAGGGTCCAATAAACAGCTTAGCAGGATATCAATTAGGGGGCCGTCCGGTTACGATGTCTAAAGAAAACGATAAATGCCCCTTTTAAGCTCCGCCCTTTTGAAAACGAAGCTAGCAAGCCGCGCCCTCTTGCCTTAATACAATAAATTCAAACACTCAATTTATCAATAATTTATAAAAGAACCCGATCTATATGTTTTATGTATCTGCAAGACAGCTAATGACGAATTAGTGAAATATATAAAATTGAATGAAGATATATAAAACTGTGTCAATTAACCATTCCAGTTTTCATACCCAAATTCAAGTTTGATATCACATATATGCAGTTTCAGCATGTTTTCCATATTTTATATAATAGCTCTTTATAGCTAGACCCCTTAAAATACATAATAGGATTAAGCTTCTGGGATTATGCATTACTATTTTATGTGATTTTCATTTCCCAAAAAACAGATAACAATACAATTTAAATAAGCAACTAAATAATCTAGAACAAACAAATGTAATTAACTTTTACATTAAAAAGTTTAAGCGTTTTTGTTCGAAACAATCACAACACAATTCATTGAACAGCACTTTTTCGCTATTGAGATTTTTTATAATTTTTTCCGTTATAACGATGAATGTGCAAGGAGGAGTGTAGTGGGCCCTTAAATAATGAACAATAGAAAGATAATGAAATCAGATACTGACACAGATATATCGTTATTTATTAATTATTCATTGCGAATTTGACATGCAAAACAAAACAAGAGATTTTAATGAAACCCTTAAATTCGATGATTTATATCTTCAATAATAAAATTATGTTACAAAATTTGCGCCGCCCAAATATTAAATCCTGCCTACACCCCTGATAATTGTTAGTTAAATTCATTTACTTTCAAATCATTATCTACCAAATCCTCATTATAATAAATAAAGGGACCCTTAGTTGTCTACCAAATTATACATTATCACTAACGGTTCCTTTTTATAATTAATTTTGTGGTAGCAAATTCTTTTATCTTTCCTAATCTGCCAGTAATCTCGGACCCCTGGTGGGAACAAAGACGCCTAGTTGTGAAATGCAATGGTGTATTGGCATTAACGTGTCAGATGTGTGCTACTGGTATTCCACTGGTTAAACTTTTTGCTAAAAGGCCCTTCTAAAAATCTGATGTCCACAAGTAAATTGACACAGTCATGTTGGTAAAAATACATATAGTTAAAGTAATAATTAAAGTAAATGCGACAAACGAATTGTGATCCTTCTTCTACGTGGTCCTTTTTTCTACAGATTTATATTAATTTGAAATATTAAAAAAATCTTCTGATATATGTAACCCAATCTGGGTGAATGCATTAACTTACCGGATAATTTAGATAAAGTTAAACGTCAGAGTAATAAGCTCAGCTATTATGTCAAAATGCTAAATTAGATTAAAAGACTTGTGAAACATTACTTACCTCACAGAGAAGACAATCGTCCACACATTTCTTCTGGCACGAACCACACGGGAACCTGCGTTTTCGTGGCATTATAACAATTAATGTCTTCGTTATCACACAGAGTTCTTTAAAGTAACTTGATATTATATCACACTGCACGACACACAATATAACGAAGGAAAGCCTTTAGTGATGTAAATGTCATGTCAGAATTAACTTATTGCCGATCCATTGACTGCCTGTCTATGGAAATTATTTTTGTACGTCATTTCTTGCGAAAAACTCTTTTGTCAATAGGGAAACGGCACTGTTTGTTGTTGGAAACAGTAGTTTTTGGGAATGGCAGAGGTGATTGAAATTGGGAAATGTTAAATATTTTCAAAGAAGTTCGCGAGTATGCCCGTAAAACACGCTATTCATTTCCATTGCGTGCACGGGAATTTACATTGCGCAAGATTTATCATATGTTTTTCAATATCACTACCTATGATAAAACTTGGACACTTGACTAAACGTTTACAAAATGTTTTTGATTGATAACAAATTCAATAATTGTTGTTAAATCTTATAAAAGGCAACCAAATATCAATTAAAACAAACTCTTTATTTCCATTGCGTACACGTGAATTTCCATTGCGCACGATTTTTGAGGATTATTTCATATATATTGGAAACCTGAACACTAAGACATTATTTAAAAATATTTCATGTTTATGACCGATGAAATATTATTAAAACATCAATAATAAGTCAATTTTCATTCAAATATTAGAGAATAGCAATTAAATCACGATCTTCATTTCCCGGATTGCGTGCAAAGGAATTTCCATTGCGCAAGAATTATTAAGGTATTTCATTAATATTTACGAACCTGAAACCTGGACACTTGGTTTAAATAAAAAATAATATGTTTTGGTTGTTATAATATTCAATCTTTGTTATAAATTCTTATAAAACAAATATTTACACAAAATAAATATTTTTTATTTCAATTGCGTACACGTGAATTTCCATTGCGCACGATTTTGACGATTATTTCATATATACTGGAAATCTGAACACTAAGACATTATTAAAAAATATTTCATGTTTATGACCGATTAAATATTATTAAAACATCATTTACAAGTCAATTTTCATTCAAATATTAGAGAATAGCAATAAAATCACGATCTTCATTTCCATTGCGTCCACAGGAATTTCCATTGCGCAAGAATTATTAAGGTATTTCATTAATATTTACGAATCTGAAAACTGGACACTTATTTTAAATTAAAAATAACATGTTTTTGGTTGATATAATATTCAATCTTTGTTATAAATTCTTATAAAAACAAATATTTACACAAAATAAATATTTTTTATTTCCATTGCGTATTTTGTTTCCATTGCGGTCCATTTTTCCATTGCGTATTCTATACCTACCGACTCTATATGCCTCCCACTTTGTGGGGGCATAAAAAGTATTAAACAAATCCAGTCAATGTTCAGAAAACAACCTTCCAAACTCTCCACAGCTTTTGCCTGAATCACAGGCGTGATTAAAGCTTCTAATGCCTCCACCTTCTCACCTCCAATCGCTTTGCAAAGTTGAGGAGTACCTGTAATTACATATTAACTGACAAGTGATATCTGCTGAGTGTTGAAATTATCAAATGACTACTTTACTTACTTGAAGAAAATTGTAACTTACTTGAATTAAAAATGATAGTGCCTCTAGCTGGGAGCGAACCCGCACCGTCACGGCGACAGCGCCTAGCCCTGCAATTCCTGCGACGCAACCGATTGAGCTAACCGGGACAACCCCAAAAAAGGTTGATCGGATAGCCCTGATATACGTAACAATCACTGCATGACATCGGTAACGGGTTAATTTACTGATAACAGTACTGACTATATGTACGGGGAGACTTTTTACGGCCGCCACACTGCACAAATAGCGCTACTGTGAATTTTGCGATTTGATATTATTATAATATTTTGAATGCAGGTCATTTGAAGCATATTATTAAGTGAAATTCTTCTCTACAATAAATGAGACTAAATGGAAATTGTTCCTGTTTTCATTAGTAATTTTCAATAAAATGTGTTTGAATATAACCTTATATTCTATAGTTTTAATTGTTTGGTCTGGGATTAAGTTGCAACATTTGAACATTTTCTTTCATTTACACTTACAAATTATTTTCTAAATATATCCTCTTGTAATGAAAATACCTGTGATTTTGACAGTTCAACATAAACCAAGGCCATTGGTGGAGCATCATTTTTTCTACATAACTTCTGAACCTATCAATCAAATACTGTTAAAAATAAATATTTATCAATAACGAACTAAAGTACATTTGTGTAAAATATCAATTATAGCATAAGAACAGAAGTTTACCATGGCAGATACAAGCAAATCAGATTTGTTTTAACAAGTTACATGTAATTTGTTTCCAAATTACAGTAAAACTGGGTCAGACAAATATTTTAACAACCTATAGATATGTTAAAAGCTTCCTATATTAAAATATTATATAAAATTATAAGCTACCAGTGAACACTAGTATATACTTGAGTATGGAAAACATATTCATAACCTCAATGATAATTTCTTTTCTTAATAATAATGTTTAATTTAAACTTCCTTTTTCTAAAAGTGACATTAATTTTTATTGGATATTTACTATTCCCCTTTCTGAACATCTTGCTATATACAGTTGAACCTGCCTTAGCAGTCACCTGCATTCAGCAATCCCTGTCTTAGACAGCCAGTTTAAATATGTCCTAAACTAACATTTTGTTCTAATTTGTAAATGTCTTAAACAGCCACCAGTGTTAAACAGCCACTTTTTGTCACTCGCTTAAGTAGCTACTTAATACAGGTTTCACTGTATTGTGGCCAACATACCCGTTTTTCTAGCCTTGCCAGCTTTCTAGCGATACTTCGTCCTTTTTTCTTAGCTGAGGTCTCTGGATTCACCTGAAAAATTCACCAAAAGTAACTCGTCACAAACTTTATTGGTAATTTTTCTTTAACAGTTTAAAATCATACGACTACGAGGCATTTTTTTTAGTAATTTCAGTTTATGTACTAAATGCCACATTATTCCTTTTATGTTTGAAGGCTACAAATACCGGATACATACACGCTGTAATTTTATACCATTACGTAAATATTATTTAAACGTTTACCCTTGTTTTCCCGGAAACTTTTGTCCTCTTGCGGCCTTCTAAGGCAGATTCACAAGCTAAAAAAGTAGTTAATGTCAAAAATTAATATTGCTGCTCATAACGGGGTTTGGAACAACCCCACCGAACCCCGTCTGTATGCACCCCTGAATATATAATTAACGTTAATACCATGAATACCATTCATGCCGTTGACGGAAGCAAAACTTTTGAATATAAACATGCAGCTTGTGTCGGAATCTGCTCTTGGACAAAACCGCAGAGCAGTATATGCAGGCATGGAGGCACAGGGATCAGTATGATGAACATGACATCACAGCAAAAAAGAGTTGTTGAAGGCTGTTATGACTTCATTTATTACTCGGATACATAATTAAACTGTATTGTGCACTTAATTTGTTTACATATAAATTATTAGTCAAATACATTAAAAATAAATTCGCCAATTTTCAGTCTGGTTCGATTTTACCTTTTTATGTTGCCGTCCATCCAGTGAGGCACCAGCTTGGCTCTTGGACACAATTTAATCAATCTGAGATATTTGCAAATCAATATTTATAATTGCAAAATAAGCTATATTATGTAATTGGGGTCGAAAAGTATTTGGGCTGAAAACTGTTTGGGGTCAAATTGTCCAGGCCAAAAGAATTTGGGGTCTTTCGCTTGAATAGTCTCAAGAGGTTGTAGTAGGATATATACTATAGCCTTGTACAGGTCAGGGTGTACTCCAAATATGTATGCTTGACAAAACACGAAAATGAAAAAAAAAATTATGACAAAACCGTTATAAACTGATAATCAAATAAATACTCACTTTGGCGATTCATGATATTTGAATATGAATGATATTGAATCTCACTAAAATCAGATCAGCTACGCGGTTCTCAAGAGAAGAGTACTGAAGGGACACAATTACGAATAAAATACAATCTCTTAAACGACACTGATTATTTTTTTCTAATCACTTACGAAGCGAATATTGACCGTGGCTGAAATCGTGGCTGAGGACCCAATAATGAGCTGCTATTATACCTCACAATTACACCGGTTTACCCAACATTCTAGTCAATGGAAATTTACGACGTTTTTATTTATATTTTTACTACAATCATTCACACGAACAGTAAGTTTAACATTGCAGATTAGACAGTAATATCGATTGCTTTCGTTTTAATTTGGTGTGGGAAAGCGATTAGGAATTGCGTTGAATTAACTCTGGATATTGTAGACTGGACAGAACTGGTCAAATGAAATCTGAAAAGCTTGAAGATGTGTATTCATGATCTAAGCCCAAGACCATAAAACTAAATCTGGAGATCAGTCTCAAATCTGACCAGTCGCCATTTCAGCAAATCATATGCTTGAGATTTGAGACTGATCTCAAAACTTAGTTTTATGATCTTGGGCCCAGGACTCGAACCCAAGGTTTGCAGATATAGCATAAAGCTACTCTGCTTATATAACTTGTTTGAGGCATGGTAAAGCTGTGTTTACCAAATGCTATCTGAATAACGCTTTATTTACAACAAATAAAATTCTTTAGAGCTACATTTCATAAAAACTGAGGCATAGTGTAGAATGATTTAAATAGGAAGCACGGCGAAGCCGTGTTTACCACTTATTATTTATTTCAGATTTTAGGAATAATTGCTCTGCAGAGGTGTAGAAATTTCTTTTAACCACTCGCCCTGCAGGTCGAGTGAATGAGTAAGTGCACTCGCCCTTACAGAAAGTACACACGCCCTTACATTTTAAATAAAATACTCTTTCTGTAAAGCTTTGTTTACCAAATGCTATCTGAATAATTCTTCATTTACAACAAATAAAAATTATTTATTAGAGCTACATTTCATAAAAAATGAGGCATAGTGTAGAATGATTTAAATAGGAAGCACGGCGAAGCCGTGTTTACCACTAATTATTTATTTCAGATTTTAGGAATAAATGCTCTGACAGAGGTGTAGAAATTTTCTTTGACCCAATCTTTGAAATTCCGGAAATCGAATTGTATTTTGTAAACAAAGTGAAAATATTTCATTTTTCGAAGAAAACACTTGTGCTTTGCTGAAAAATTTACTCGTCCTGCCGGTCGAGTGTTTCGGCTGCTTCCATGACCCAACAGATCATTTACTCGCCATGGCGAGCGGTCGAGTGGAATTCTACACCTCTGCTCTGTCAAACAAGTAACTGTTACAAGTTCAAATGTGTTGCATGGTGAAGCCGTGTTGACCGTTAATTAATTGGTATAAATTTGAAAATTTATTTATTTTATTTAGTTTTCACAGTCCAATAGTTTGTGTCGAGCTTTTGTATACATGCCTTGGTCCAGATGTTTGAGTGTAATGGTCGCTACAGACTTCCCGAAAGTTGTAAAAAAGTGTCAGACATGAGGTCAGACAAGATGTGAAAATCTGTCTGACCGAAACAATTTCTGTCTGACTGAAACATTTAACACATTAAATAAGCAAAACACAGTATTAATGGTGTTTTTGTTGTGTTTTTTCAGTGGTACAAATTGTCATTATGACGAATACGTAAAATATTTCATTCAGATATCCACACTCATTTCCCTCGGAACAGTCTGAAATCAAAACAGCGAGTAAAATTGTAATTTAGCGAGTAAAATTGGAATATGCAGATCAAATTTTTGCAGGACATTCGGTCCTACAACATTGGAAATCACATCAGACCAGTCCGAATTTTACCGGACAGGTCCGACTGTCCGGCGACTTTAAGGAAGTCTGTCACTAAGAAAATAAATTAAGTCATCGGAAGGTATATGCATGCATTAGGCAAATAATATCGTTTATAAAATTTGTTTTTTTTTGTAATTTGTATTTCAGTTTGAAGTATACATATGAAAGATGCGTGACAACTCTGGTTCATGAAACTGGAATAGGAGAAAAATTAGACTACTGGAGAGGTAATTTTTTTAATTTACCCTTAATAAACTGTACAAACACTCAAACAGCACAGAATTTGCCCTTCCTTTACATGACTATGCATGGCTGGACAAACCTACTAGCCCGACGCCTTGGACAAGCTGAAAATTGTACCGGACAATTTCAAAATATCTGATTGCTTGTCCGTGGGCTAGCTCAATTTTTTAGTGTAGACTAGTTAAAACGTTAATTTGATATGCGCCATTCTCTTTTAGCACCATATGCATATCATATTATAACAGCAAGAAGTTTATTACAAAATAACATGTTTTGAGATCTATTTTAACATTATCAAGCCCCCATGTAATGCTTCCTCTTGAATTTCCTGTTTCTTTCTTTACTGTTAATACTGACTTATCAGAATTTGCTTATTTGCGCAAAAGTGGGACTAGCTGAAATGTTTACCCAGCTAGTTTTGGACTAGTTACTAAAAATCTAAATTTGTCCAGCCCTGCTATGGTGTACCATAATTTCTGGCATGTTCACACAACATCACCTGAACATGCCAAATTTTCGTAAGACACAGAATCAAATGCCACAAAGTTTCTCTGCGGACCATGTTGTACATACATGATGGGTCCCTGTGGTCACTTATTTAATCCTTTATTTAGAGGATTAATCTCATAATCTTGTTCACTTTTTTAGAAAGGAAACAATGGTGTTTCAGTTTTCAAAGTTAATAACTTAACCTACTTCATGGACACACCTTTTTACCACAAATGGTCAGCCCAAGTAAATCCAGATCAGATGGCATAGATGTAGATTCAGATCAGCTGGCACATCTTTTTGTGGTCTTTCAAATGTGATAACACTCTGGTTTTATGCTAATCTTGTGTAGGAATTTAAAGATGGCATGAAATTTTTCATCATTACCATCTTCCTTTTATGTGATTTAATAAAAAGACCCTACATGTAATAAATAAATTATGGCAACAGTATGAATTGTTCACTGTTAACTGCAACAGCAATTTATGTACATCTTCATAAGCCACAAAAGGTACTGCATAACTGACTTACTAGTTATCAGAGAAGATTTAAAATAAAACATTTATTTTCAGAAATGTGTATCACCAACCCTATAAAGCCTATAGATACTTATGCAGAATTCGTAGACAGCTATGGCACAGAATATGAACATTACCATAGTAAAAAGATACAAGGTTTGCATAAATTTTCTTGATTTTCATTTATTTAAGCTGCATGAATGCATAATAGACATCACACTGAATCTACCGGTGCATGAATATAAGTTACTATGTTAGTTTTTTTACATTTTACTTCATGAATACACCCTTTTTTAGTGACAAATGTATATTCAGTTCAGCAGGCTCATCTGTGCAGTCTGATCAGGATCTAGATTCATGAGGTTATTTCTGACCAAAAGCAACCAGTTTAGATCCAGATCAAAAAATGTTCGGCTGACGTGGAACTATAATGTTGTCCATGTGATTTAAAGAGTCTCCATAGAGTAAGTCAGGAGTCAGGATACCTGAACAGACTTCCCGAAAGTTGAAAAAAAAGTGTCAGACATTTGTTCAGACAATATGTGAAAATCTGTCTGACTGAAACAAATTCTGTCAGACCGAAACATGTTAAAAAGGTGTAAGCAAGTATTAGGAGTTCCTATTTTTGTCTGACATTCGGTCTGATAACATTAGAAATCACGTCTGACCGACCCAAATTTTACCAGACAGGTCCTTCAGTCAGACAACCTTCGGGATGTCTGCCTGAAGTAATTATCAGAGCATACAAAATCAATGTATTTGACAAATTTTATTTTGTGTTTAAATCAATTTTAACTGTCGACAAATAAATTTATAAAAGCAATAAGATATAAAATTATTTTTGAAGCTAAATTAATTTTCTGTTGAATTTAATATTTCAGGAAAACAGCTTCACATGAAATGCTGTGGGGAGACCAGGTTAAACGTTTTAATGTAGACCTCATTGAAGAACAGTAAATGAACAACACCATCAGTATAATTTTGTTATGAATATAATTTGCTGTGAAATGGAACCATAGAAAATAGGAATAGACTCCTTCAGCATTTGCTTTTCATGGACTAATTTGAATGTTTCATTCTATTCGGATAATAAATTCATCTACTGTCACTCATAGTATTATCTTAAGTCCTCAGACCCAAAAGTATGTTGATTTCAAGCTTGAATATTCGAAGAATATGACAAGCTTCCCTACTTGCTCTGTCATTGGTGTCACCATATTCCAACTAGGTATTTTAGGTGTTGTGGAATGATGTTTTACAATCTACCTTGTTAACCAGATTTTTATGCCCCCGAAGGGAGGCATATAGTAATCGGACCGTCCGTCCGTCCGTCCGTCCGTCCGTCTGTCCGTGCTTACGCCACGCCATTTATGTGGCTATGAGAACAATGGTAACGGTAAATTCTATTCATTCCGTTCTGTTACGTGGCTATTTTTTTTTATGTGGCTAAAAGAACAATAGAGAGGACAATAGAGTAGCCACATAAATGACGTTCGTAAGAACGTCCGTCCGTCCGTCTGTCCGTCCGAAATAATCTTGTCCTCGCTTCTTCTCCAAAACCGCTTGAGGGATTTCTTTGAAACTTCACAGGAGTGTTTGTCACCAAGCCTAGTTGTGCATATCGTCAGGAATTTCCGCTCAGATTATTTTTGGCTGAGTTATGGCCCTTTTTAGCAAAATCTTGTCCTCGCTTCTTCTCTAAAACCGCTTGAGGGATTTCATTGAAACTTCACAGGAGTGTTTGTCACCAAGCCTAGTTGTGCATATCCTAAGGAATTTCTGATCGGACTATTTTTGGCGGAGTTATGGGCCTTTGTACCTAACCCTTCCCTAACCCTAACCCTAAACCCTAACCCTTACCCTAAGGTAAATTTTGTTAACGCAATAGAGGTTACATTTTTTGTCCGATTGTCATGAAATTTGGTATGAATATTGATATTGATGATTTCTACACAAATTATTAAAATCATGTTGTTATATTGACCAGGGGCCCCGCCCTGGGGATTTTTTTTCTTTTAAATTCTGTTTTTAACCTTTGATTTTCAACAGTTATTAACCAGATTTTGACACAACCTTTATACCATCTTAAAATTCAATCTTTCCTGAACAATTCATTCACTGGTTGTTCAGGGATAAAATTTGAAACAAAAATTTTAGTAGCAGGGTGAAAATTTCAAGTGTCAAAATCCAATATTTCTACCTGTCTTCAGCTATATTTAGGTATGATGTTTACCAGTATTACTGGTACAGTTGCTGGACAATGACCTGATGAACTTTGCTGCTTAGATTTGTGGTATGCAATATTAAGAACTTTGCTCTGGAAGATTTTATATGGTAAATTTTGTCATTTTATGGATAGTGACAAATAAACTTTCTTCCTTTATAGCACTTTGAAAATCAGGCTTTTCTGAATATGTTATTCACTGTTTTTTCAATCTGATTAAAATCATATCCTGAAAACCGCTACGCTATCAGGATCTGACGACGAGTAACGAAAACGTGCTTTTATCACAAACCTTTTGAACCAACCAGATTGTCGCCTACAAAATCGCGAAAGTGAAAGTAAACATTCTATATTAAACCATAAAAATAGTTGAGAGCCTGCGTAAGACATACTTTGCTGAATTTTTTGTGTTTATGTAGTATTGCAATTATTTCTAATGTAATAACATCATCAGATCATTTTGCGAGCGCTGTATATCATGCTTCCTGTGTTGATAATTTCTAAAAATAGTAATCGGGGAAAACCGCTAAAGCTTATGTACGGTATCTACGGGCCGTCATCAGATCTAACATTTTGTTAGATCTGACTTTAGTGAGATTGCTGTTTTTTAAGTAAAATAACAACAAGAACAACAACAACAAATTTGTAGCACATTCTCAAAATGTTAAGACTAAATTTAAGAGAGCCTTAGATGTATACAGTGTATGTACACAAACTGGCAAGTTAAGGCCACACTTTTAGCTCACCTGAGCTGGCTCAGGGTGAGCTATTAGGATCCATGAATGTCCGTCGTCTGTCCACACTTAGTTCGTTAACACTATAGCGGTCACATTTTTGCTCCGATTGTCATGAAACTTGGTCAAATGTTTGTCCCAATGATTTCTCGGTCGAGTTTGTATATGGGTCCAAAAACTAGGTCACTATTACTAAAAATAGAATTTTCTTGTTAACACTCTAGTGGTCACATTTTTGCTCCGATTGTCATGAAACTTGGTCAGGATGTTTGTCCCAATGATTTCTTGGACATGTTCGAATATGGGTCATCTTGGTCCAAAAACTAGGTCACTGTTACTAAAAATAGAATTTTCTTGTGAACACTCTTGCGGTCACATTTTTGCTCCGATTGTCATGAAACTTGGTCAGGATGTTTGTCCCAATGATTTCTCGGACGAGTTTGAATATGGTTCATCTAGGTCCAAAAACTAAGTCACTGTTACTAAAAATAGAATTTTCTTGTTAACATTCTAGCGGTCACATTTTTGCTCCGATTGTCATGGAACTTGGTCAGGATGTTTGTCCCAATGATTTCTCTGACGAGTTTGAATATGGGTCATCTGGGTCCAAAAACTAGGTCACTGTTACTTTAAATAGAATTTTCTTGTTAACACTCTAGCGGCCACATTTTTGCTCCGATTGTCATGAAACTTGGTCAGGATGTTTGTCCCAATGATTGCTCGGACGAGTTTGAATATGGGTCATCTGGGTCCTAAAACTAGGTCACTGTTACTAAAAATAGAATTTTCTTGTTAACACTCTAGCGGTCACATTTTTGCTCCAATTGTCATGAAACTTGGTCAGGATGTTTGTCCCAATGATTTCTCGGATGAGTTCGAATATGGGTCATCTTTGTCTAAAAACTAGGTCACTGTTACTAAAAATAGAATTTTCTTGTTAACATTCTAGCGGTCACACTTTTGCTCAGATTGTCATGAAACTTAGTCAGGATGTTTGTCCCAATGATTTCTCGGACGAGTTCGAATATGGATCATATGGGTCCAAAAACTAGGTCACTGTTACTAAAAATAGAATTTTCTTGTTAACATTCTAGCGGTCACATTTTTGCTCTGATTGTCATGAAACTTGGTCAGGATGTTTGTCCCAATGACTTTTCAGAAGAGTTTGGATATGGGTCATCTGGGTCCAAAAACTAGGTCAATGTTACCTAAAATATAATTTTCTTGTTTACACTCTAGCGGTCACATTTTTGCTCCGATTGTCATGAAACTTGGTCAGGATGTTTGTCCCAATGATTTCTCGGACGAGTTTGAATATGGGTCATCTGGGTCCAAAAACTAGGTCACTGTTACTAAAAATAGAATTTTCTTGTTAACACTCTAGTGGTCACTTTTTTGCTCCGATTGTCATTAAACTTGGTCAGGATGTTTGTCCCAATGATTTCTCGGACGAGTTCGAATACGGGTCATTGGGGTCCAAAACCTAGGTCACTGTTACTAAAAATAGAATTTTCTTGTAACACTCTAGCGGTCACATTTTTACTCTGTCAGATTGTAAAGAAACTTGGTCAGGACATATGTCCCAGTTATTAATTGGACGAGTTTGAATATTGGCCACCTGGGGTCAAAAACTAGGTCACTGTTACTAAAAATAGAAAAAACTTGTGCAGGCTGTAAATTTGTTATTTCTCATTGGATTTTAAAATAACTTGGCTCAAATGTTTACCATGACAAGATGTAGTTTCGCGTACAATACCCATGCCTGTTGGTCCAAGGTCAATGTCACTGTTACTAAAAATAAAATTTTCTTGTCTGGGCTGTTAATTCCTAATGAATGGAGTGATTTCAAAATAACTTTACATAAATGTTCACCATGACAAGGGGATGTGTTGCTTACAATACCCATGCCGGTAGGTCAAAGGTCAAGGTCACTGTTACTAAAAATAATATTTTCTTTTTCAAGCTGTAGATTTGTTGTTTCTTATTGGATTTTAAAATAACTTGGTGTAAATGTTCACCATATCGAGACGTTGGGTCTCGTACAACACAACTTTGTTGTACTCAGGTGAGTGATAAAGGGCCACCATGGCCCTCTTGTTCATATTACCCACATCATATGTAGTAAGGTCCATAACTCTAATAATCATTTTCCAGGATAATCTCCCCAATAATCTTAGAATTTTCTAAAAAAAAATGTAATATTTAACTTTATTTACCTATATATTTACTACAGACTTGAAACATATGATCCTTTCATCTTTCACATTATATGCATGCAGTATGCTTTGTCTTCCACAAGCATATTTTTCATTACATATGTTTATTTATTACATATGTATGCCTATTCGATTTCAAAGCTGCATTTCGGGGGCATATGTCAATTTCAAGTGACAGCTCTTGTTAAGAGTCTACATTTCTTATACCATCGGTCAGCCTTGCATTTTGATCACATTTTGGTGCTGTTTAACTTAGAGTTTACAGGCAAACTGGTGTATTCAACATCTCAAAGGATTCTTCCAAACTTCACAGAATCATTCATCTCACTAAGATGTAGTGATGCATCTGACAACCTTGATCAGTTTTGGTTAAAAAGTAAAACAACAAATGATGATTTGTTTCTTTGTTTTATTGTTAAACATACGATATACATCACTTTTGATTCGTCAATTCCGAGAGAGGCAGTGCCTTAGTTCATATTAGTTAATAAATGACATCGTTAAGCAGTTTGATAATTATCGTGTTGAAATAAAAGGATGTTTTCGTTGTAAAATCATGTGAATTTTTCCATTTACATATTTAGTCTAATACGAAGAGCGGTTCGTTTCATATCGACATTGAACGTACACAATCGTGTTTTGTTCCAATTCAAGAACATCCAAATTAGTATAAAATTTTCTATTAACGACATACCTTCTCGTCATCAAATTTTTGTTTTACTGTTATATGCATAAAAATCTCATGCCAACGACATGTTACCTACCTATTTCACAGTGAGTACCACTATATCCAGGAAAGCATCTGCATAAATAAATGTTCAAACCGTCCACGCAGGTCGCGTTGTTCACACATGGATAATTGTTGCATTCGTTAATGTCTGAAGTAAAAGTTACAACCATCTTTGTTTCATTATTTCAGTAAATTTTATTACAGAAAAGCATATTTCTCAAACAGTATTGAAACTAATTGTAGATACAAATAAAACAAAGAAGCTAACGGCACAGTCAGTGTAAAAAATTATATACTTAATGACCACATCAAGACCAGGACCCCTTGACTTAAATCAAGAATGACAGAATGGCAGAAGTAAAAGAAACCAATCTAGTTCCTTCAAGATTTTCCTAGAAATCTTCATAAACTCCTAATTTGCAGCCGTCTTGGTGCAAACCAAACAAAGAGGTTAAAAAGTGAATAACTATTGTTGGTTTTTATTCATCAAGCATGCTGTGCGATGTAGAATATCACGTATAAGCTTTTCTGCATGAAGTAACAAATGGTAAATGATGGAATTATAGTAAAGGTATTGAGCTTGTTTATAATAAATTCAACATCGTTTCTAGCGTGTGAATACATTATTATCCCAAACTCTTCTTCAAATATTTCCAAATTAGTTGTTAAATACAAAAGTATGCTGTAGATTTATGATTTTGATTAGACACCTGGTCCAGATTGCTACACAAATTTTACCAATCCGTTTGAAAGACGTTGCAAGCACAGAAGTTGCCTAAATTTCGTCGTTGTAATTACAAACCGACGTATGAAGCATTGTCATAGTTTTGAGAAAAAGACATTTGAAGTTTTAGACATCAATAACTTTTTTCTTGATTTTTTCTATGATGCTTTGTTTTGCCATCAATAACATATATTTATAAATATAATTTGTTTTATATAATAAAAACAAAAAATATTATACGCCTTGTTTACATTTGTTCACATAAAAGATAAGCTCCATAATGCCATTCTGACTTACGTCAGTTTAAAATTCTAGTTTTGTCCTAATATGGCTAGAAATTAATCGCAAAAACAAAAAATATTTTCCCTGAAAAATAAACGCAAAAATATAATTGCCTTTAATGCCAAATAATAAAAATAACAATCTTTAACACAATGCCGTAATTGTCCTTCGTCTGTGTAAAGCTATTAAACAAAACAAAAGAAAAAGACTGTACTAAGAATATTTTGAAGAACCCTTTATTTATATGTTCATCGTTTTCTTGACTGACTAGTGTAGTCTTATGAATAGAAACTAATAGTGAATAAATTACCTTGAAAATAAAAGGATATTAAAATGGCATTTAAAGCCAAAGAAGCTAACAGTAACAGTCTTAACAGTCTTTGTTTGTAAATGGCATCCTCTAAAGACAGTTTAAACTCTAAGAGCTCTTGTAGAGCTTGAAAAAACGAACACAACGGTATCAAACACTCAATATTGCCAAAAATTGACTTACGCCCCTCTGGAATTAGGGCGACGTAATGTCAACCTTAGAAATAGTTTATAATGAAAAAATTTCAATTACCAGATCATATTTTCACCTAAATTTGGACCATTTTGGATCAAAATTGCGTCTAAAATGAAAAACTTTGCCCTACAACCATTTTTGTATTTCTTATTAAGATACCATCAAAATTTTTGGCATACCCTCATGGGCGCCCTTAGAAACATTTAACAGTAAAATCACGTTGATTAAATTTCATAAAAATTCTTTAATTTTCCCAATTACAAAAAGACAAAAGCTTTAACACAATTTGGAACAGAGAAGAAAACTAGTTAAAGCTTTAAACTACTTAAAATTTTAACACAAAAACAAAGCATCGCAAAACAAAAAGAAATGAAATGCCCACATGATCAAAATGATACAGACAACATGCAAGATCCTTTAAAAGAACTTTTAATTATGAGTAGAGAAATCAACAATTTTTTTTTGTCTTCAATTTTCGCAACCACGAAATTAAAGGCCAAACACACTTTTACAAATATCTCTTACGACGGCGATGTTCCTCGTGCAAAATCTTACGGGGTTTATGAATTAGATCTGGATATCGGCGATAAAACTTGCAAAAGGTTTTCCTTAATTTGTGATACCGATAACCTTGTTTTAAAAGTTTTTCTGTAATGCAAAGATTACGTTCATTGAAATCATTAACATCGTTGCAAGCTCTTGAAAAGCGAACAAGCTGTGAGATATAAACCCCGTAAGATGTTGCACGAGGAACATCGCCGTCTAAAAACGGAAAATTTACTATATTAAAATTAAAATCATCTCTTTTATCATAAATTTTAGTAGTGACGTAACCATTTTCAATGGACAGATTTAAATCAAGGAAGTTTGCTTGCTTTTCTGTAGTGTTCGCTTTATTAAGCTGTAGTTATTTAGGATAAATCTTATTAACTAGTGATGGAAAATGGTTATTATCTATATTTAATAAATCATCAAGGTACCTAGAGATGTTGCTAAAAGCTGTAATAATATCATCTTGATGTTCTGTAGAAAGAGATAACATAAAATCTCTTTCATAATAGTATAAAAACAGATCAGCAACAAGGGGTGCACAATTAGTACCCATTGGAATGCCTATTACTTGTTTATAAATAGAGGTACCAAATCTCAAATAAATATTATTCAATAAAAATGTGAGCGCCTGGATAAGGTCTTGACAGGTCCATGAAGTATAATTATCATAAGAACCATCTGTAAAGTATGCCCTGTGTTCATTACAAGCGATAAATGTTTTATTTTCTCTAGCAAAAGTTTTTTCAATGAGACTGGTTAGCTTGTCTCTTATTAAATTATGAGGGAGAGAAGTATACAAGGTGGAAAATCATATGTAGACAAACAGAACGCCTGAAAATTATTTGATTTAAGTTTGTTCAAAAAGTTATTTGAATTTTTTATAGACCAAAATATTTTTTTGCCAGTAGTTTCAAAAACTTTTTCGCAATACCTAATTACATGTTCTTTTATAGCTGTAAGACAAGATGTTAAGAGCACTGATAACTTTGTTGTTGTACAAGAACTAGAGTTAGCGATAAATCTTGCTTTGTACGGTGTTTTGTGCATTTTAGGCAACCAATACATAGTAGGTACTTTGTCTTGTTTCGGCTCAACACTGATTCTAAATTTTGTAATTTGTAGAGTGTGTGCAGTAACAATATCACTCTCAGATGAAGAAGTCAGTGTATAAGCATAAGTGCTATTAAGCTCTTCAGTTTGAACATTTATGTAGTGTATACGTCACACTATAATTACATTATTTAAAGCCTTATCAGCAGGTGTTAAAACAAATTTGTTGTGAAAATATTGAATACCCTTTTTTCAAATGACGAAAGTTAAAACGAGGTCGAGGTGGTAATAAAGCTATGTTTCTTTTATAGAAGGATATACGAGTGTCAATTATTTTGAAAATTTGTTTTTTCCAGTTTGAAAGAGCATTAGGCTCAGCATGTTCTCGTTTACACCATTTATGGCAAAAAGAGTTTAAAGACTCTGCAATTTCCGCACGACAGGTATTAAAGTCGATGTTTGGTGGAATTCTATATTTTGGACCTTTTGAAATTAAATTGCGGATTCTAAAGTCTTTGATAACATTTAGATCCCCTGTAACGATATGACCGGCAGGTTGATAGCAAAATTTTGAATTAGAACAGTCTCAAGATAATGGCGTGTTTTCAACAATCTGTAAATCTGAGGTAATTTTGTTATAATTGAAAATCGTGTTTCAAATAGGCTTGTTATATTTATAACAAACGATGGGTGTTTCAGTATTCTTGAAATAATTAGGTATTGCCGATTCAACAGTTTTGGCTTTAAATATACTTGGAAGGTCAATAAAATCTATGCCTTTATTTAAAAAATGAAATTTTAAAGAAATGTCTTTGGTGATCAGATTCCAAGTCAATGTGTGGTCTTAGAAAATGCCGAGTGTAACACTGAGTTAGGCTTGCAACTTCATAAAGTGTATGAGTTCTAATAACAATATCATCGGTTTCCTTATCCACTTTTTGTAAACTTGAAATAGAAAGAGAAGCTAAACGCGACAGCATAGCATGTCTACCAGAATGTTTTAAAATATTTTGAAGGTCATGAATAGAACAATGAGCACGTGATTTTCTTTTGATGTTACCATTAGTCCTTATTCCGTGTGACCTCGATTTCCGTTTTCGTTATTCTAGCAAATCAAAAATGTCCAAATCAGGATTTTTTGAAATGTTGCCTTCTTGATAAATATTATCATTTAATCCAAGTGGATAGGGTGTTTGGAGTTTTTGTATCCATTTTTGCTCCGATATAAGTCTTGCTCTAATTTTAAATGCTCTAGAAGCACTGTTATCAAATATAACTTTTTCAACAGGTTGAATATTAACATGTTTTAAAGTGTGGCCTGATCGTTTGAAATGTTTATATAAAAATGTATTGATTTTATGATTGTTTCTTATTTTAGAACAGTGCTGACTAAAACGTGTTTTCAAAGGGCGCCCAGTTTGTCCAACATATTGAATCCCACAATTTAAAGCATTTCAGGTTAAAACATAAATAATATTGTCCGTTTGTCAGTTAATATGTAAATCGATGTTTACTGAAAAAGTTCTACCATTGACTGTTGATTTAATTGTTGAACTACATTTAAAAAAAACTGCAGCACTTGCACCTCTTTAAATCGCACTTGTATATAAATGGATACGATCTGCGTCTTCCGTCGTTTATTTTAAAAGGTGTGGAAATGTTATATTTTTGAAGAATATGAGATTTTATAGGTGACAATTTTATTTTTAAATTATTTTTAAATAAATTAGTGCAATGTGCACTCTGCAAACCAGTCAAATTGACGGAAGTGGCCGAAGATAGATTAATTGTAGATAAACGAACTGACGGTTGCAGGTATGTAAAAGTATTTAATTTAGCTGGAATATAGACAGAAGACGCAGAGGATAGCCTTGGATTAAAAATATTTGTTTTAATTTTGTTCGCCATGATTATGTGTTGTGGAAATACCATTACATGAAAAGCGACTTTGAATTATATTGAAAATTATCGAGTGACGTCATAAGGTCATAATACCGTCATATGTCCTGCGCGCCTTCGGAATAGGAAATATTCTAAAAATAGCACACAGGACAATTCCAAAATTAATAACGTAATGAATCACAGATCCCAAAGTTATGGGACTGTAAAAATAGAAATCAAGTATGCCAAAAAGACCAAGTCTGGTTCCAGATTTTATACAAGATAAACATAATTTAAACATAACAAAAAGTCGGTGAACATGTAACCTTCAATGTGGTATATGAGAGAATTTGGGTGGTTGGGGAGGGGTGTGAAAAGTGAACGTAAAGAGCAATCCCTGAGGGATGAAAAGATAACAGTATTGATTGAATGTACGGGGAGACGTTTTACGGCCGCCACACAGCACAAACAAAACTACTGTGATTGTAAAAAATGAAATATGCATATCAGGAATGGCCACATCCAGCATACACAGCCTCCCCACACAGCCAAAAAGTAGAGAGGAAAAGAGAGCACGGTATTACAATAATCAGTTTCAAAATGGACGCCAAAAACAAATAACGAAAGTGAGAACCAGAAGGGTTACCGCCTTGGAACGGTCAGTGGCAAAACAAAATGAATGTTTATGGTGAAATCTTTTCTTAAAGGAACCTAGAAGCTCGATTTGTTTCTTTCATCCCTGTCATCGTGTTCTTGCTGTTTTTACTCCAGGTGCTCTGGTCTCGGTAAGATCATTGAGTACCCGCCCTTTGGCTTTGCAATGCTATTAAATTCTTATGTTTATATGTTTGTATGCTTTTGCATGCAACATTGTTGAGCTGATGGGTGGGTTGGAGTTATTTCACCAAGACAATTTGTACTTGTTTTGTGATACCAGAACCTGTAGGGGCAAGTGTGAGGTTGGTGCACCCTAGAACCTGGTTTAAACCCCAGTAGCAATTTGTTTTGCCACTGACCGTTCCAAGGTAACCCTTCTGGTTCTCACTTTCGTTATTTGTTCGTGGCGTCCTTTTTGAAACTGATTATTGTAATACCATGCTCTCTTTTCCTCTCAACCTTTTGGCTGTGTGGGGAGGCTGTGTATGCTGGATGTGACCATTCCTGATATGCATATTTCATTTTTTACTGTATACAAGTATTACTAAGGAAGGCATTTAAATTGAGCTTTAGTATTGTTTTGTTTTTGTGTTTGGCTGCAGAATTTTAGAGATTTAGAGATTTTGTTCAGGTCAAACTGTTTTCTTTCAATTCTTACTTTTGCAAAGTTTGATGGAACTTCATTATTCCGCTATTGAGATGTCGATGTCCTTCCATTTTTAATCAATGACAGTATTATGACAACTGCAATAGCATCAACATATAACGTAACAGTCTAAAACCATTATCACGGAGAGGCAGCTACGGCGTACCATATATTTATATTTATGTAAAATGGGGGAGGCAGATACTTAAACGCCTTTGTTTTATAGACCATATATCTTCTTTTTAGCCAGATATAATATTACCAAAATTTCACATTGCCCAGTGAGGAAGAAACACGCTTTAAGCACTGTTAACTAAGTTCATTAGAAATCGCGATTGATTTTGGATTTGTTTGGATTTGTTTATCATCTATAAGTGCCACCTGCCGGCCAGACTTTTTATATAGCGATGTCACTAGACGTTTCTCAGAGCAGTGTGATTCAAATCCAGAACGTCTAGATGATCTAGACTAACTTATTTCGTGATTCTTAGTTAAATTGACCATGCAAACTTGTTGTATTTAAGGATGTCTTGAGCGTAAAATTATGAAGTTTTCCATTTACATATAACTTTCATTAGAAGAGAGGTTCAAGTTTCCGATCAAAATTAAACGGACAAAATCAGTTCTTGTTTCAATCCATAACGACTGTACACATGTATCCATATTTTTAGAATGTTACCTTGATTACACTTGAAAGTTTAACTTTCAATTGCACAAAAAGCTATTCAATAATGTAAAGTTATAATCTAGACCTAAAATGTACTATTTTTATATACATCACATTTACATCACATTGAGACTTCAATATGTAGTGTGATACATCATCTAGATTTTTGGGCATATTTGTGCAATGTCATTTGCAAATATCTCTAGGAATGACAATGCCACAGGAATTTTCAGTTATCTGTAACAGTGATCTTAAAGCTATAGATGCTGCGTGCCAAATATTGTGACAATATGGTATATATTTGAGCCAAGTTACTTGAATGTGAATGATAAAGATAGTCAAATGTTTAATAATACTTCTAATCAGGTATTGGGCCATAATAGATGAAATAATCTTAGTCAAATAAACATAAACATATAGTCTGCTTATCCACATGTAACACTCCTTTACAGGTCTTAGTAACTGACTTGAAAAAAATGCTTCTTTATATCTATTTTCATTACCAAATGAATTGTGGTTGCCAATCAAATCATGCATCAAAAATGTTGTTGGTTCATTTTTTTAAACATATAATTGAACATATGCCTGATTTGGATGTGTGCTTACTTTTTTAATATTATAAGCCGTTTGTGAAATCGCGATTAAAACATAAATCCACAGTAAAAGATATTTTAATTAACTGAATATGGTGATATGAAATTAAATATATTACGGAGATGGGAAATCCATTGTTCCTGAATACATACTGTAAAATCATTTAATTTCGCGCGGGTTTAATTTTCGCGTATTTCGCGCTAAGGCAAGATCGCGAAGTTCAACCCCAGCGAAATTTAACTCTTAAACAGTGTTTCTTATAGGAAAACACTGTTGCGCTTATTTATATCGCCGCGAAGTTATTTACTTGTTTTGCGCGAAAATTCGTCCCCGCAAAATTAAATGATACTACAGTAAACAAAAACATGCAAAACATGTGATTCAGTATTTGTTCCTACCAGATTTTATATATGAAAATTCAACAAAACGTTCAGTTTATCATATGCAATTAAAAATGTTGAGAAACCCAAGGTATTTTAAATTTTTAAACAGCTCGAAAGGAATTGTTGAGTCCTGATATGTCCGTTTTGATAAAATAATTCTGTGTTCCACTACTTTAGTTCAGTAACAACAAATACAGCGATTTACATTCTTCGATAGTGTTGTTTGAGAGCCATGTCCCTCGACAGGAATTATTACTGCTAAAACAATATTTGAATTGTATCAGGAAAGTAATGAATTTTTATTTGATACCAAATAACTAAATTTGCAATACACACAAGTATTTTAAACGTCAAATGAAAGTAGATAGAGGGGTAAGATAAATTGATATTGAGCGAAAACAAAGCTTGTAATGTATACTTTTCTTGATATCAAACGTTTTGTCGAAAAAATTTAATCCAAAGAGTTAAAATAAATAAATCTTAAATCAAAATTTTAATTTGCAGATTTTTATATAATCGATGAAAACCGCGATTTTGATCAAGCAAAACGCGACGCCATAATTCTGTCTCTGAAAACTGACGTTAAGGACGCATTAATTCTGTCTCTGAAAACTGACGTTAAGGACGCATTAAATTTGTTAAACGTGAGCCACGGATAAGAAAATCATAGGTACATGAAGTAATTTGTAAGACGGGCTAGGTGATGAAATTTCGTAGCAATCAACGCAAAATAGACTGAAATATCGGCTTTCGTTGCTTGAATGCTGGAAATTTCACATACGTCTCAAAAGTGACGTTAGTGGCATTCTTTGAAGGCATGTAGTTTCGAAATGGCTGAGTATACCAAACAATAAGCACACATCCGAATCAGGCATATGCTCAATTATATGTATGCGAAATTTCGTGAGGAAACTCCCAAACAAATTGGTTCGCGTTCCACCTTAAACAAACCTGATGTTATTCGTAACTGTTACTACAAAACATGCCACATTTGTGTCTGTTTTTCTCGTATACTTATAAACAAGAGGGCCATGATGACCCTTTATCGATCACCTGTCAGTGAGTACAACAGGCCTGGGTATTGTACGAGACACAACATCTTGTCATGGTTACCATTCGAGCCAAGTTATTTTAAAATCCAATGAGAGATAACACATTTATAGCCCGGACAAGATTTTCTATTTTTTGTAACAGTGACATAGATTTTGACGAAAGATGACCAATATTCGTCCAAATAATTACTGGGACCAACGTCCTGACCAATTTCCGTAACAATCGAAGCAAAAATGTGACCACTAGAGTGTTAACAAGAAAATTCTATTTTTAGTAACATTGACCTTGACCAGGACCAACAGGCATGGGTATGGTATGGTATGGTATGTGACAAACCGACTTGTCATGGTGTGCAAAGTTGTTTTGAAATCTAATCAGAAATAACAAATTAACAGCCTGCACAAAGTTTTTCAATTTTTATAACAGTGACCTAGTTTTTGACCACAGATGACCTATATTCGAACTCGTTCGAGTAATTTCTGGGACACACGTCCTGACCAAGCTTCGTGACAATCGGAGCAAAAATTCACCACTAGAGTGTTAACAAGAAAAGTCTATGTTAGTAACATTAACCTTGACCTTGGACCAACAGGCATGGGAATGGTATGTGAGAAATCGCCTGGTCATGGTGAACATTTGTGCAAAGATATTTTGAAATCTAATGAGAAATAACAATTTTAAAGCCTGTACAATATTGTTCTATTTTTAGTAACAGTAACCTAGTTTTTGAACCAAGATGTTCCATATTCGAAATCGTCCGAGTAATTGCTGGGACACGTCACCAGACCAAGATTTGTGACAATGGGAGCAAAAATGTGACCACTAGAGTGTTAACAAGAAAATTCTATTTTTAGTAACAGTGACCGTGACCTTGGACCAACAGGTATGGGTATGGTATGTGACAAACCGCCTTGACATGGTGAACATTTGTGCAAAGTTATTTTGAATTCTAATAAGAAATTACAAATTTTCAGCCTGTACAAGATTTTTCTATTTTTAGTAACAGTGACCTAATTTTTTACCCCAGATGACCCATATTCGAACTCGTCCAGGAAATTACTGCGACAGATATCCTGACCAAGTTTCGTGACAATCAGAGCAAAAATGTAACCGCTAGAGTGTTAACGAACTTAGTGTAACCGGACGACGGACAACGGACGACGGAAATTGATCGATCGTAAAAGCTTACCCTGAGCCTACGGCTCAAGTGAGCAAAAAAGTGAAATATGCATATCAGGAATAGCCACATACAGCAGACACAGCCTCCCCACGCAGCCAAAAAAGTAGAGAGGAAAAGAGAGCATGGTATTAAAACGATCAGTTTCAAAATGGACGCCACAAACAATTAACGAAAGTGAGAACCCGAGGGGTTACCGCCTTGGAACGGTCAGTGACAAAACAATTTGCCACTTGGGTGCTAAAACCAGGTTCTAGGATGCACCAACCTCACACTTGCCCCAACAGGTTCTCGTATCACAAAACAAGTACAAGTTGTCTTGGTGAAATAACTCCAACCCACCCATTGGCTCAACAATGTTGCATGCAAAAGCACACGAACATATAAAACATAAGAAGCTAATAGCATTGCAAAGCCAAAGGGCGGGTACTCAATGATCTTACCGAGACCAGAGCACCTGGAGTAAAATCAGCAAGAACACGATGGCAGTGATGATAATAAAACATGCAACCAATACTAACTGATATATCAGTAAAACAATTTTCATAATGACAGCCAACTTACTGCTCACAATCATTTAGAAATACAAATTCCCATCAGTAAATAAAGAGTATGACCACCAATAGCGCGATTTTCTGCAGGACACATTTATCTCATTGAGCTAATACAGTGCTGAATGACTTGTTTAGGGAATCTTAAAGGGAGATGTGGAGGGTCGAGCAGGTGTACTCGGTATAAATGTAAACAGATCGATCTATGTAACACTTACGTGTACTTTTCACTAAACTCTGCGTTTAAAAAACCCTTCAAGAGGAAGTTTTTGGTTAATTTTACAATTTTACCGGACCTGAAAACATTCCGCTGAAGAAATTCCTATACAAAATTACATTCTATATTTACTGATCATTCTATATTTAACTCATCGCTGAGCTTACTATTCGTGGTGACCCAGGCATTTTGAAACAAATGGCGACGTCGATTGTCGGCAAGGTACACAGAATGCGTATTTTGGTTGAAGTGATCACGCGACAATCCCAAAAATCACAGCGGCCTTACGCGGGAAATACAAAAATAGCTAACCTATGCGAGTCGCATAGGATAGGAAGCACCATTTACATATCTTTTTATAAAATATTTGTTTGAAATATTTCGGGTGTAAATCAATATTTGAGCTTCAAATAATGATATTCAACTGATCAATAACCCTTTTTGCAAATCTGTTCCATTCATCAATCCTGCATCAGTAAGCCCATTCCTGAAGAAGCCCATTTTCAAGTTGCATGGTTGGTCCCTCCTGTTTCGTACGCCTCTTTCAAAATCATACAACAGATTTTCAATTAGATTTAGATCCGGAGATCAAGAGTACAATGGAAATATTCTGACATTGTCCACCTCAAGAAAACGTCTGGTGTTAGCCAAACGATGACACGGTACACTATCATGCATAAACTGCATGCATTTTTGTGCGCACACTCCTAAAGATGGACATTTGTTGGGTATTTCTTTTGTTTAAAACTACCCAACAAGCAAATAAACTACCCAATAAGACACAACGATATGAATGGAAATGTGTGTTGATTGGGCACTTATTGGGTATTTTGGTACCCAACAAGTGCCTATAGGTGCACCCTTGAAGACGTGGAAGGACAAACTGAATCAAGGACTTGTCGCTGATATTCTTCAAAATGTCAGTCCCATTGGATTAAAACTGCTACAGTCCTCTTGTGCATTGACACACCAGCCAACAGCATTGTAACTGATCACCCACTATAAAAAAATCCGCACCAACAATATTTTCGCGATTTAACCGTTCATCGCCGAAGGTGTTCATAAGCGTCATTAACTGATATAATTGTGAATTTGTTTTGTATGGATGTCAGTTTTATAAATGATTGTGAGCTGTCAATTGTCTGTCATTTTAGATGATGTTTTTCTACTTAAACAGTTAGTTGCATATTTTATTGAAAGTTTTAGAGCAAAAGCTCAATTATCAAGCCAGAAATGCCCTTGGACGCAGTGTATATTTAGAAAAGTTGTTAAGTGTACTTTATGACGTCTTTTGTGAAAACTGTCATAGCAGCGTATGAAAACATTGAAATTTGCTGGATGGAATTCATAATTTAGATTAAAAAGGTGTTTCAAGTGTTCATATTTTGTTCCGGGTATGTTGTAAGATCAAACCGACGATCAGGTTTATATATTTGATACTTGACTGTCTATGCCCCCAACAACTGATTTACCCTCATCACTGAGTCCTTGAGCAATGTTCATTTCTTTGAAATCCTTACTTTTTATAGCCTCAGATTTCCCTTTTCAAAAATCTGATTGGCCGTATCCATTTCAGCCAATCTCCTATTCATTTTCCTAACCTTCCATTCTTTATTATCAAGCATTTTTCTTGTCTTTCTGCTCTTAACCAAAGAATCTAACATTTTTTACCAAAAATGCCTCAAGTAAGTGGAGAGGTACTTAACAGCTGTGTTGTAAAAATTTAACTTTGATCAACAGTACTACAGAAATATGTAAAATTTAATGTTCTCATATTTTTGTTTGGTTATTTGGAAACAAAGACATTATAATTAATAAATAAATAACCGAAACAACCTAATTTCGTCAGCAAAAGTATTAGGAAAGAGTCATAAGAGACATAACAAAACATTGAACTTACAATTAAAAGAAATGGTATTGTTTCTTATGGTGACAGCACAGTTAAAGAAATCTCATCGAAATTAATTTTTGATTAAAGCTTTCCTCAATGAACATACGTTGAGATGGCTGGGTTATGCACAATGACACCAGACCACACTGCCGTCATAGGAACATGTCAACTGAACGTCTTCTGTCAAAAATACTTTGCAAAACATAATTTAAATCATTGCAACTTGTGATAATGAAAACAAACTTCTTCATTTTGATAAAAACTATGAATACTAGGAGATTTTTGTAAAACCTAGGAAAAAACTAGGAGCCAATTAAAAAAACCTATGAAAAAACTATTAAAACTAGGAAAAACTAGGAACGCTATAAAGCCTAAACTAGTTATATATCGAAAATATAAAAAAAATACGATAATTGCACTTCAGTGAGGTCAATATCCTTTCCGCATCAATATGGTAAGAAACCCGATTAAAGAACTGTAAAACACGTAATCTAACGTTACGGTTTTTGTTCTTTGAAAAAAAAGTGGAATATGTATATCAAAAATAGTGCGTTAAAATCCCGAATCTCAACGCTTTTTTACGTAATGGGAATAACCAAACCGAAAAATTCGTTTATCGCTGGAAGACTATAACGGAAAATTCCGTAAATCAATTAACCTAATTAACAGTCATTAATTTTCATGTCTTTGCAAAAATGTCATTTTTAAGTTATTAAGTTATTACCAGGTAGATATAGGTATTTTCTAACATAATTGATAGCTGTTTTGGGGCCGCTTTTTTATTTTGACAATAAAAGATGAAGAAACAGCAACACTGAAATTAGATTATTTTTCTTAATATTTGACTTTTTAAAATCACTAATTTTCTAATCAGATTATCTAAGTCACATGTAAACAATTTCTTACTAAATGATATTTGAGAGAAAATATGAGATGCGTTCAAAGGACTAATAGTGTTAAAATACTGATCGATGATTCCGTGTTCTTCTAAATAGAAAGTAATTAAATAGAAAGTAATAAAAATCGACGGGTTTCCGACGGAAAAACAGGGTCGGGTTTTAAAAAGCGATTTTTTAAGTCCAGTCAGCGTAGCATATCACCTTGAACTAATTGCAAAAGTTTCTCTAAGTGTCATCTGCGAAACATCAGACATAGATATACATCCAACAAAAAGTTGCACTCTGGTGGGTTGGGGGAAATTGTTTTAATTGACCATTTAAATTTCGGCTTTAATGGTTCAACAATTATGGCTGTGATGGTGCGCCATACTTGAACACATTAAGTTTGCACGCGCTATTTTTGAACTTCCGGAAGCATGTAAACAAACAAGGTCGAGTGTTGCAAGAATTGTTATCTGGAAAGACGACTGTTGTCATGTAAGTTGATTATTTATTTCATATTTTATATATTTTTATTGTTTAATGCATTAATTTGAATGTTTGACTTAAAATAGCCTGTAAATGATCGATTTCATCGTATAACGGAAACCAGCGAATTTTCATTTATTTAGTAGGCCTAATATATTTCATTATTAAACTCAATAAAGTAAACACAGAATGGCTAAATATTGTTAAAATATTGAAATAAATCCGCAATATGGCCACTTAGATGCTCGATTTTTGTTTCTTTTATCCGTGCCATCTTGTCCTTGCTGATTTGACGTTGATGGGTGGGTTAGTGTTATTACACCAAGACAACTTTTACGTTTTTGTTCATATTAGAACCTGTTGGGGCAAGTGTGAAGTTGGTGAACCCTAGAACCTTGTTTATACCCCAGTGACAAATTGTTTTATCACCGACCGTTCCTAGGCGGTAACCCCAATAGATCTCTTTTTGTTAATTGTTTGTGGTGTCTTATTTGAAATCAATCTTCATATATTAACACATGCTCTCTTTTCTTCTCTAAGTTTTGGCTTGGTGGGGAGGCTGTGTTTTCTGTTTATTCCAATTCCTGACATGCATATTCATATTTTTAAATACAAGTTTTAAAAAATCGTAATAGTTTGCAAACGTAAATTAAACAAGAAGGGTATGTTTTGCATCTTCAATGGCTTTCATTCATCCTTTCGGTTCTGCTAATGTGAACATATACTTCTGAAATGGTGGTTAGAGTAAATGCTTTTCATTTTAAATAAATGCTATTACGTTTGTATATATTTAACTTGGATTTTATATAAAAATCTCACTTTCACATTTATTTTATGCAAATCATTAAGGCCAGTTTTATTCTTTATTTAAAGGCTGTGACACACCGTGGTAAAGGTTATTGCAACGTCAAATGAACCAGCAAGGATAGAATCTTGTGTATCCTCGATGTTACACAAACCATAATTGTGACTCTCTTCACCCGAAAACCACTCTGACAACAATAACAATGTAATAATGACAATTGCGTCACATGTTCAATTGTCACATTTGATTTTCGTAATACTTGACTGTAGTTTTTTATGGCAAGCATGCTAAACTTAAAAGTCTGAAGAGAGGTGCAGACGTTTGTTCTGTTCCAGCGAACTTAAGACACTATATAAACCAGAAATGTACAAAACTGAATAATTAATGGTTCCATAACAGCCACTGAACGTGCTGATAAAGAGATCACGTGTCGTTGTAGAAGTCATCAGCACAAAAAGTGTACGTGCGATCCGATACAAAGCATAAAAGACCATCACTGAGAAAAATATAGAACATCAAAACATGCAGTCTGGGTTTTTTCTGAAATGAATGTGATCTGTTACTTCTTTGGCATGCCAATACAGGTTGTGAATTTTGATTTAACTCACATATTTAGAATAGGAAAGTCATTTGCAATGAAGCAGTTGATTGTTAATATAGATGCAAGAAGCTGAGAAACAGTTCATGGCGAGTCAATCTGACAAAGATGAAGGACAACTAGGCGAAAAGACTCTCCTCATGTTATTTGATGGATCTCCATGTATATCGCTAGATACACCAAGATCAGAAATTTACAGTGAAGGTGATGAAAGGGAAGTTATTTGTGCAAGTTAATACATTATCTCCAACATCAGACTCGGAATTTTTTCATTTTAAACGTGACTTCAGAGCCAGATCGGGGTTGGAAATAGAATGCTTAAACCGGAAAACCAAGAGTTGAATTTGACTGGTAGTATTTGTTCTCTGCCTCCTGCACATGACAATATTTTAAATGCCAACTGTTGCCTTTATTAAAGTTATAGTGTAGTACTTTTTGAAAACATGGCTTGGAATGTTATCAGAGTTGTTGATTTTTTAATTTTGTGTTTTTGCGTTGGGTGTTCAAATTTTCTCAGGCAGAATAAGATACTGATGGATACATATGAACTTGAAAAATGCTCGCCATATTTTATCAGACAGTAGATTACACGCTTACCTTAACCCTTTACTCCATACAATTTTAACGTGTTCGACCAGTGTACTGTAAATACCATCAAATTTCAAATATTCCTTTGGAAATCATTGATTTTTTATCAAGTTAGCGGTAAAAACAAAAGTCACAAACGCGACTGAAGCGGATATATTGTTCTCGTGATGCAAATCGCTATATCCTAATTTAAATAAACCTTCTTAAATAATTTTGGACAATTAGATTGTGAAATAGTGGGAATGCAGAAAAAATGTTGTAACTTTTATGTTGCATTCCGTATCTCCTTAACAAAACCTCAGTAACTGACAATTGTGTGACCTTTGGTTTTGCCTCAACCTGTATTTAATTTCATTAATGTAGGAAAGCTGGAGGTCATTTTAATGGCGATTATATGTATGTAGAAAAAGTAAAAATAATTTATCTTAATAATCATATTTCATGTTTATAATTGTTTATCCAATCCAATTCTATGTAGAGTAATTAAAATGATATTTTTGGTGTAGTTAGAACATTAAGTGTATTGGTAAGGATGTGAACTACATTTTACATTCATAAGAATAATGCCTGCTATGCACGTACAATTTTCGTTTTCTTTATTATATTGATATAAAATGATTATATAATTAAGTAATGTGTATCATATTTAAACATTTTTTCATTGTAGTTAAAATATGGAAAAAGAAGAAAACAAAATGTATATTTTATCAAAATATTAATTTTTACTTAAGTGGGTGGGGTAAAATAACCTCTGAATATGTTCTGATTTTGCAAGATTGCAAACCAAAATGAAACTATGCCAAGTTTTGAACATTTACTAGTTCAATAACGACATTCTCCAGTATTTTATGACGAATGTTTTATTAAAACTATGATAATTGCTTTGATTTTATCCAAAAACGGATATGTTCAAAATTTACAGCTTTTATCGGTCAGTCAGTTCACATGCGTTTTTTTAAGTTACCCACCAGTTTTCAAATTTCAACTTTTTGTCCTTTAAAGTAGACATGTTTCTCTAACAAAAAACATTACAGTCAATTATTTTGCATTTTCTTCACAATTTGATGCTATTTTGATAATTTTTTACTTAAGTGGGTGGGGTAAAATAACCTCTAAATATGTTCTGATTTCGCAAGATTGCAAACCAACATGAAACTTTGGCAAGTTTTGAACATTTACTAGTTCAATAACGACATTCTGTAGCATTCTATCACAATAGTTTTCTTAAAACTATGATCAATGCTTTAATTTTATCCAAAATCTGTATGTTGAAAATTTGCATATTTTTATCGGTCATTCAGTTCAAATACGTTTTTTTCAAATTTCCCATTATTTTTCAATTTGCAACTTTTTACCCTGTAAAGAAGACATGTTCTTCTAACAAAAAACATAAAAATCAATCCTTTTGCATTTTCCTCACAATTTGATGCTATTTGGATAATTTTTACTTAAGTGGGTGGGGTAAAATAACCTGTAAATATGTTCTTATTTCGCAAAATTGCAAACCAAAATGAAACTTTGGCAAGTTTTGAACATTTACTTGTTCAATAACGACATTTTCCAGCATTCTATGGCAATAGTTTTAATAAAACTATGATTAATGCTTTAATTTTATCCAGAAATGGATATGATCAAAATTTGCAGATTTTTTTCGGCTTGTAAGCTCAAATGCTTTTTTTCGAATTTCCCATCAGTTTTCAAATTGCAACTTTTTGTCCTTTAAAGTAGACATGTTCTTCTAACAAAAAACGAACAAATCAATTTTTTTGCAATTTCTTCACACTTTGATGCTGTTTTGGGGTACGCTGACTAGCCTAACGTTTAAATACGTTTCGGGCGTCCTCCCTTAAAATAGGGTCGTTCTAATTTCCAAAATAGACATGTGCCTGATCTTATGCTTTTTGTTTTAGTCCTAGTGTGTTGGTTGCTGCAACTGGCGACATTACATCAAAATAAAGCTTTGCCTGATATAAATACACAGTGCAACACACAAATATCATAAATTGAGGCAGTTTTTTCTTCAACCAGTGCTTTTAGCAGCAGTCTTACGATTTTCGCCATTGAGAACATTTTATTACCGACATGTACGAATTGTACAAAAATCGCGGAAATATGTGACACTTTTCCATGTTTCTAGAAACATGTTACTGTCATTTTAGTTCAGCGGTTCCTGTTTGAAGCGTCTTTGTTTATTCCAACATGTTGTTTTCTTTATTCTCTCTCTCTCTCCAAGTCGGCGCCATTTTTCTTAACAACGGTTGTATTCGCTGTGACGTGATGTGTACGTAATCCAATTTTCGCGTAAAATATTTCGCCCAGGTCAATATTTGATGTAGAGTCCGCTCGCGAGTCAAAACCGAAATTTATCGCATATCATGTGATCACGTTTAATCCATTGAGAAACCTCAAACCAATATGATTTAATAATATAGGTTTTATTAGACTCCCACACTGGAAGGTATGTAATAAATCATAAAACCTAATGAAAAGAAATCGTTAAGAAATGTGTTAAATTGTTTGTCAACATTACTACTGAGAATGTATTTACGGATGTTTCCTAGTCGAAAATCAAAATGCATTTTTACACAAGTATTTAGTAATAAGTAATAAGTAGAGCTGTTCAGGTCTCCGATCAAAATTGAACGGGAACATTATTTTTTGGTTTCAAATCCATAAACGTACATCTTTGTTATCAAATTGTCTTATAATAACCCACGTCGTCGACATATAAAACTCTGTTAACTGTGCCTTATGACATTACCTCAAGTGAACAAATCTTCATGTCATGCTGTACTACTTACCTATTTCACAGTTAGTACCATTATTTCCAGACAAGCAGCTGCACGAATAACTGTTTAAACCGTCCACGCAGGTCGCGTTGTTCATGCAAGGGCTACTTATTTATTCATTAAAGCCTGTATTAAAAGTTCAGTAAACTTTTATAACAGGTAAGCATACATGTATATTCAGACAAAGTATTTTTGAAATAATGTTTGTAAGTATATTTAATAACAAAATGTAAAAAAGAAATATTATAACTAGGTAGGCCACATACTGAACACACAGCCTATCTACAAAGTAAAAGAAGCAGAAAGGTAAAGGTTGCATTTGTGTGTACTATAATCAATTTCAAAACAGACATCACAAACAAAGAACGAAAATAATATCCCAGATCCCAAGTAGTTACTGCCTTTGAACAATCTGGGCGTTTAAACCATGTTCAAGGTTGCATCAACAGATTATCATATTAAAACAAAACTAATGCATCGTACCGTGAGGTTTCAATGTCAGAATCACGCCGAGAGATGACTCCCCCGCTATGACGATCACTTATAATTGTCATCACTACAATTTTGCACTTTTTTCTCTTACAATTTCATGTGATGTTTTTATGACAAAAGATGGCGGTCGCAATCTTAATTTCCATTTCATGGATTTCTCTTTCGAATATAACGAGCATGTATTCAACAAGTTATTTCTTATCAACAATTGATTTTTGGCGTGAGACCTGATGCTTGCAGATTCCATATATATGGTGAATTAGATGTTTATTATAGAAAACTGAATTGTATCTCGTTGTTTATTTTAATAATTGTTGATTCAATAATTTAACTGTTTTTTTTTATGTTTTTTGACCACGGCTTTATGGAACCATTGACATATAAAATGCTGCTTTACTGCGCCTTATGATTTGGTCTTAAGTATAAACAACCGCATGTTGTTTTTTTTAATCTTACTTACCTATTTCACAGTTAGTACCATTATAACCAGGCAAGCATCTGCATGAATAACTGTTCACACGTGTTTTCAGGAAACAGTTTTGGAACTATTATTAAGTAACATGTATCATTGAAAGTTGATTTTTAATCATGATAATCATAACCAGGTAGGCCACATTAAGTTCGAAAAGACACGAACAACAAGTAACGAAAATTAGACTGTGGATCCCAATAAGTTGCCGCCTTTGAACAATTAATCTGGGCGTTTTAATCAGGTATAGTGTGCGTCAGCCTTACACTAGAATCAACAGATTATCATACAAAAACAAAACAAAAAATGCAACGTACCTTTAGGCTTCAATGTCAGAATCACGCCGAGAGATGCCGCCTGCGCTATGATGATCAAACTTATAATTTTCACGACAACAATTATGCACGTTTTTCTCTTACAATAGTTTGTATTTCCCTGTATTTCACATATTCTAGCTGGAATGTAATCATCTCTATCGATATCAGTATTGCTCGATATTATAATTGTGTTTTCACTGATAGTTTCATAATTGTTTTCTTCTTCGGCACCGTTAATAGCGCTAGCGATATGAACACCTTGTGTAATATTAGCCTGAGATGCTGTATATTTATCTTCACCAGTTATCTCTGTGTTTTCATTCACAGTTTCATAGTTATGATCGTCTGCGCCACCATCAGTAACGTTTTCGATATTCAAACCCTGTGTTTTATGAGAAAGTTTCATAGTTTGATGATTTCGATCTTCAATTATATTGGCGATAAGCGCAGATTCTGTAGTATGAGCTGAAGGACACGGTGACCTAAAAGCTTGAGATGTAAAAACCCTTGCTAAAGTATATCTTCACCAGTTATCTCTGTGTTTTCATTCACAGTATCATAGTTATGATCGTCTGCGCCACCATCAATAACGTTTTCGATATTCAAACCCTGTGTTTTATGAGAAAGTTTCATAGTTTGATGATTTCGATCTTCAATTATATTGGCGATAAGCGCAGATTCTGTAGTATGAGCTGAAGGACACGGTGACCTAAAAGCTTGAGATGTAAAAACCCTTGCTAAAGTATATTCATCTTCACCAGTTATCTCTGTGTTTTTATTCACAGTATCATAGTTATGATCGTTTGCGCCACCATCAATAACGTTTTCGATATGCAAACGACGTGTAGTATGAACATGTTTCAGGGTTTCATGATTTCGATCTTCAATAACATTCATATGCGCAGATTTTGTTTTATGAGCTGAAGTATTAGCCTGAGATATACAAACTCGAGCTAAAGTATATTCATCTTCGCCAGTTATTTCTGTGTTTCCATCCTCAGTTTCATATTTTTTATCGTCTGCGGCACCATCAATAACGTTCGCGATGAGCAAACACTGTGTTGTATGAGCGTGTTTCACGGGATTTCGAATTTCAATAACATTAGCAATATGCACAGAGTCTGTAGTATGTTCTGAAGTACACGGTGCAGTATAAGCCTGAGATGTACAAACTCGAGCTAAAGTAAATTCATCTTCACCCGTTACCGGTGTGTTACCATCGAGAGTCTCATTTTTTTGATCGTCTGCGGCGACATCAGTAACGTTCGCGATATGCGCAGATTCTGTAGAATGTGCCAAATTAAATCCACCTGAATGCATCAATTCACCTGTAGTCTCGGAGTTTAAATGTATCATTTCATAATCTTCTTCGATACCTTCATTGACATCAGCCATCTGTAAAACAACAATGACGGTATTAGCGAAAGTCTTCCATTTATTGTCTTATACACATGTACTGAGAAAAAAAAAAGAATCGTAGTACATTTCGAGGGCTTAGCGCAAAACTGTATTTTTCAGAAATTCACTTTTTTATTATTTTTTATTCCATGTGAGGTGATGCATCTTCTATAAAAATATTCGAGCTCTGAGTAATATAGAAAATATTAAAATTTCAGTTTTAAAAAAAATATTGTATCTCAGATAAACACAGATTGTTAAGCAAAACTATGGTTACTAGACTTACCATAGTTTTGCACTACAAATACAACTTCTCAAAACAATTTCATAGCACAAAACTACTGTAATCTAAATGAAAAATAAACTGAAATTGTAGCTTAAAAATAAATAAGAAAACTTGTTTTATGACTTCAGACAAAAAGTGATTAAGATCATAATCTTGATGGTTATGCTTATAAAAATAATAACTGCTCAGTTTTATATTCTACAGTTCGTTGTTATCTGTATATAATATTGGACAGTTCTAACAAAGGGATATGGTATTATTTGAACTTTAAATACTGTTAATGAGCTGTCACTGACTACCCCCCCCCAACCCACCCCCCACCCACTGGAATGGAAGACAAGCAATGGAAAACAACATGTAGGTTACTTAACAATTTGTCTAAACATAAGAAAGCTAAAGTCTGGACACAATCACAACCCTAGATACTAGGAGCATTGCATAGTGATCATACTCCAATCATGACCTTGTGTAAAGTTGTTTTTAATTTGGTCTATCTTATAAAAAGTTTAAATCTTGACAATCATGTGAAACTGGCCGACGAACAGACTACGGGATTTAAACAATTCTTCATTTTGGGGGAATATAAAGAAAAAAAATGGTGAGTGGTTACCACCACCCATGACCTCCCCCATCCCTGAATGCATTTTGTCAATTTTACCAAAGTGAGGGTTTATTTTGTTGGGAAAATTGATGTACCACTGATTTTTTTTTACCAGTTCGAGTTTTACAGATTAAAAAGGGGGCGGGTACAACTGCCCACATGCTTTCTCCACTAACCCTTTTTTTAAAATAAAATTTGCCCATCAACACTTCTTAACATTTTGTGAATGTCTTATTTACAGGGGTTCCACTAGCTGCTGAATCGCAATAGTCATTTTAATATTTTTGAGGGGAGATTTTAGCAATTAATAGTCAAATTACCACTAATTTAAGGGAAATAATGACCCTTCAACTAAAAATCATAGGGGTCAAAATCTTGCTTTTTGGAAATTTCAAGAAGCAAAGGGTCATCTCCCGAGTCAAATGGAACCGATGCCGTCTATACACCATACATCTCTCCCCGCATTAAGATTTTATTAACACTAATTTGTCATATTCAAAAGCTATTATGTACATGACACTTCATTTGGAGCAATTTTACGGGAAGTTACCTTTTTCATGTAGTAAATGATATTGCCTCTACCTGGGAGCGAACCCGCACCGTCACGACGACAACCCATAGCCTCGCAATTCAGACAACGCAACCAACTGAGCTAGCCGGGACAACTAGGTAAGAATAAATAAAGTGGACGGAGAAAAATCAACATACAAGATTAGTCATTTTTTACAATAAGATATTGTAAATATAATCTTATAAAGTTGGAGAAAATATAACATTTTAAAGTTTTCATCCTATCTAAATTATCGACTGTTCTTCATTTGACATACTAACATTACTAGTCTGATTGAAAAGGCTATAAAAAGTGACTGTGAAACTGTATGACACAATGGCAGTGATGAAGAAACTGAATGACACCAATGTTTCAAAAAAAATTGTAGAAGAACACTGCCCTTGATATCCAATGGTCTTTACACAATTTTATACTGATTTCACAAGTTTTTAAGCTGAATGTCTCTATTGCTTTCTCTGTCACCGGGATTCAATTCTGTAAGATTTTTGTGTGTTTATGTTTAACTTCAACAACTAAACTGTAATTATAGTGCTATGAACTCAGTGCACCATTCACTAGTAATGTTTATACATATTTTAATCATAATGTCAACTTTAGTAAAGACAACTGGAAATTCAGTAGTATTAAATTAATAAAGAAATACAAATGAATAGATTTTCAGGATTCTTTTAACACTTCATGAAGCTTGATAGCAAAAAAAGAAGAACATCTGTGCATGTGACAGATACAACTATGCCCCAAGGTTATAAAACTGAATTTGAAGACCATTCTCGGACCTACACCTTTTAAATTGGCAACCAAAATCTTACTACATTCATTTTGAAGGATGTAGCAATACAGTGATAGGGGCAGAATTTATCTTGTATAGGAAAACTGAACCCTTTTTGGCAAATCAAAAGATATTTAACTGAAAGTAATAAGCAATTAACCATTTACATGTACTCTATTGATGCATCTTCAATGGCATGGACAAACTGAGAAGCTCCAGATTATCCGCCATATCTTTACAGTCTGATCAGGATCTACATTGTTCGCTTTTAAATTCAGATGTGCTAGCTGATCTGGATCTTCACTGCTCATCATGAAAGGCTTATTCTTGCAGTGATCTAATGGTACTACCATTAAAGATAACCACATTGATTTTCCTTTTCCTTATATTTCAATATATATCCAGTTAATACGGTTTGATAGATTAATCAGTCAAATACACTAAAGGTTCAGGGCCATCGCCCAGTCACAAAAGCAAAACCCATCGAAGGTTCATATTTAGTGAAAATCCTCTCAAACATACTGCAGACACATTTCTTATAAGAACCCTAGCAGATGACCATAGTGACATGTGTGCAAAAGTATATGAACACTGAATACATGGAGGTTACCTAGTATTATTAGCTTGACATATCTGTTAGGCCTGTGGGTGGCAAAATATTTTGCTGACAATGGTAACATAAGTTCCTACAAATCTGTAAAATACACTTATCGGCATACAATG
Organism: Corbicula japonica; assembly: GCA_038501625.1. Classification (NCBI taxonomy): domain Eukaryota; kingdom Metazoa; phylum Mollusca; class Bivalvia; order Venerida; family Cyrenidae; genus Corbicula; species Corbicula japonica. The sequence continues at coordinate 325,023 of JAZAYU010000363.1, read as the reverse complement.
ACCCTTCTAAAAATTTAGGCTTATTCTTCACAATACAGTGTGTACAGACAATTGAGTATGTCACAATGCTAGGAATTTTCAGAATATTGCATAAGTCAAAGTACACTGTAGCTTTAAACAATCTGATTAAAAGTATCGCAAAAATAAAACAAAATATATAAAAACATGAAATGATTTGCGCTATGTGCAATTCACGAAAACAATCAGTCGTGCAAGCATCGCTGTTTTCTTTGTTCCAAGTTTCCATACACAGAAATTAGCTAGCTTTTATATAAAACTTTTATTCAAATGTTAAGCAAAAGACCTTTTTGACAAGTTACGAGGTTAAAAGTAAATTGTTATACATTTTGCATTTGACTTCAATTTTTAGGAAAATATACAGTTAACCATTAATATAGGCCCGTAGGAGCAGGGATCGTAGTATTTCGGCAAGTCGCGGCTCCGGCGGCCAAGGCTAAAAAAAAAACAGAAATAATTATTTGCCCCTATGCAATGCCATTAGCAGTAAACTCGAACCATAAGATGGTCGTTTTTACCAGAAATCCTCATCGGCTTAGGTAATACACAGTCAAGTGTCAGCGTCAAGGAAACGGTAAAGTGTCGGGGTTGCCTTTGAGTGTTAAAGCCACCTTTGAGCTAATCCCAGTTTAATGTATCAAAATAAGTAACACGAAACAATGTCGTATTCTAAGACCGTAATCGGCAAAGTAAAAGAAAGTGGTTATTTATGAGCGCTCAAATTTTAATAATATTTTATTTGAAAATATTAACGCTATTTCGTAAGGAACATTCAGTAAATATGTATATGACATTATTACTGATGCATCTTATGTTACCCTATCTGTGCACAATTATAACTTTTACATTATTATATAGATCTATATATTTTAGAATGTATAAACGTTTAAGTTATAAACTGTGAACTTTTTGCTGTATTTCAGTACTGGAAATCTGATGATTGAAACATTTTATATACATCAGTGACCACATTTTTGTATAAAAAAAGAAACTTATTATTTCGACATATCACTGCTATGCAGCCAAAATAATCTCTTCCGCTGCCCCAATGTTCAAATCGCTCCTATGCGCCTGAAATAATGAAATTTGTTAATTTTCTTAGTTAACCAGCAGTGTAGACTGGGTAGGGTAATAAGACTCAGTTAAGACACAAGTAATGATCTTGTAGGAAAAACCCTGTTTTCATTTAAATCAATAGTTTTGTGACATAAAAATAAATTATTTAATTTGCTTTTGGGATGAGAATTTAAATTACCCTTTTGAGAAATTAATATAGTCTTATATTAATATTAGGGTTGTCAACGGATATCCGAACATCCGGATATCCGTTTGCATCATCGGATATCCGGATCGAATTTGGCATCCGGATGTTCGTTTATAAAATCTTTATTTTTATATATTACTTTCATTTTGCTAAACTATCTAAGTATCTTTCTACAATGTCAGTATGCATTTAAGGATAAGCATTTTAAACGGATTATCGAGAGGTGATGACACGCAGTTAATTGGGATTCATAAGTTTAGAAATGTGTTAAAGTATGACAGTATATATAAGAGCTTGCTAATTAATAGTCAACTTTGGAAGTTTATCTATTTTGAGTAAAGAAAATTATCTCTTTTTTACGGTTTTATTGAGAATGTATAGAGCTATAATTATGTAGACAACAGATTTAGCTGTCATAAATCAATTCTCACATTTAATTATGTCAGTTTGGTTCTATCTATTAAATTATTGATGAATTCATTTTTTATTTTATCTCGCGATATTGAATTATTAACATCTACGTTCTAAACAAATAATTTGTTATGCCTTCTTTTCTATAGTTCGCTGTTCGCGACTTTTTGTGAAGTAAAATGATGATGAAAAAAACAGCAAATGTATAGTTTATTCACACAGCGTTTCAATTCCAAACTTTTTGCAACATTGTTTTAACAACTGAAAATGTAAATTCTTATTGAGAATATCCAATGCTTTTTGTTCATAATTAATTAAGAATATTAAAGTTATGAAGCGTTTATATCTATGGAAACGACATATTTCTATTAGCAAAAGCCGTTGACATCCCTAATTAATATTATACAGCCCATGATTTGAGTTTTCTTCAACTTTTCCAATTAAGTTAAATTGCAAGTTAAATTGACAATTGTCCACAGTCTGATTTCGTCCAATTTTCCTATGCTACTGTTCCTACTCCACTCAAGTACAGCTTTAAATGGGGCGCGTCACGGGAAAAAGTACTTCGGACAGTTTACGTCAATCCTTGAAATGACGTCATTAATTTGAGCAGACGACATTAATTATTATGCATTCCGCGGTAAAAATATCATTTTTTGTCAAAATGAGTAAGACAATCACTTCTTAGTTATGAGAAACTAAAAGATAATTGTATTTTCTTTCCAAATATAGTAACAACTAAAATGTAACAAAATATTTCCGAATGTACCTTTTCCCGTGACGCGCACCAAATGTTATCTGTGTTGCTGTTTTCCATAGATTCGAGTTGAAACTTTCAGTGTGATTATATTAATACTAACATCCCTGTCTTTGGCTTTGGTAGCATGATTGAAATTTGAATGGCTAGGCGCTGTCGGGTTTGCTTCCAACTAGGGGCAATATCATTTGTTAGTCATTGGAATATTGGGAATTTACTGGTAATATTTTGACTCTGCTATTAAACTTTTTGTCTTTAATCTTACCACTGAACAATCAAGAAAAGTCTGCATATTAATAATAATATTTAGTACATGGCATAAATTCTGTGCCTCCATCCAGTTGACAACTTCACTTCAAAGGCATAATATAAATAATATAATTTATACTAAAAATAAATTTTTAGTTTTAAAATAGTAATAGAGACATTGGAGAAAGGAGGCTAGGTATTATACACAATATATTGTTCTGTTATGGTGATATGTACCAAGTTGTTTTGAAACCCCTCTACTCATAATAAAGATATTGCTGGACAAGAACAACATATTTCAAGTAAAACATGTCTTGTACATGACTTGTCATGTTGATATGAAGAATGCATAATGGCAAGTTACAGTCTGGTCACTAATTTGGCATGGACTAAAGGATGGACAGACAGTAGAATTTTCATATGTGTCTCTTCAAGGGCAGAAAATTCAGAATGCAACTGAAAATGTTGAGATTGTTACAAATTTTAAATATTTATGTATTTATTAATATAGCCTAATCTTTTTAAACTTCATAAAACACTTTGAGAAAAATACAAAATCATCAAAAGCACTGCCAATTATTAAATGAGTATGCTTCTTATTATAAATTGTTGTTCTGGTTATCGAACTCAAACTGCATTATATGTAGAAATGTTTTAGTCTCAAAAGTAGCTTTTACAATATGAGACAAACAGCTAGGAAAAGTGGATAAATTGATTCAGAAGTGTGTTAAATATTGCAAACCATGTTTTTAAAGCGTCCACATTAACTGTTGCACGATTTTGAATACTAAATACATCATTAAATTATTAATATTTCACAGTTACAGTAGTTTTGCATGAACATTTTAGAAACATTTTCAACAATTATTGTGAAAACTATTGTAAGTCAACATACAATAGTTTTGCAATCCAAATGCTCCAGGAAAACTAATGATTTATAGCGCAAAATTATGGTGAGTAAAAAAAAAAAATAAAATCATAATTCTATTTGGTATTGTTAAATTAATATATTGATAATATTATTTATATGAAATAACGATTACACATGAAAAATGAGTTAAATTCAGTTAATATTAAAGAAACAGTTAAGTTTTTTCCTTCTGTAAAATTTTCCAAAACAGAGATACACAAGTTTTGCGCTAAGCCCTCGATTTATCTTTAACTTTATTAGCTGTATTTTGATATAAAAATTGCTCGATGCATCATTTTGACGTTTTTTAAGAGTTATTTTTAAAAGGGATCTATAAAAGTATAGAGGAAGAAATGTTAGAAATATTACCTCCTATATATTAAAGTTTGTTATTTCCTCTGTTCCTTTATTGTAAATGTATAATAATGTCATAATGAAATATTATGCACTAGTATAGGCGTTAAGGTGTTAGAAGGCGATGTTAAACTAATTATTTAAAGCCACCACTAAACTATGATTTTCATTCACCAAGAATACATTCAAATCTTAAACATTTCAAAGCAGATTGCATCAAACAATACATAGAAGGGATATGACGAAACACGCATGTACACAAGAGGGATGTTCAGTAATGTGTACAAAACATCTAAAAAGCTTATTACAGCTATCGATCTACAAAACCCAAAATATGAGTAGATGCTGATACTTTGGGCAAGAGCTTTCTGACATATGGACGGACGGACGAATAAATCTTCGTCAGGGTGAATAATATCTATCCTGTCAACCGTAACACGGACGAATTAATATTTGACAAAATATCAATATTCAAAACAATTCGCAAAACGTCTTTGTTAAGAAATAACAAGAAAAAGTAAACATATAAAAATAGAGATAGTCTATATAATGTTTGACTGGACGGCTTTACACGCGAGTCATGTAGTGTTGTTTTCTAAGAGCAGTAAGAAAGTTATAATTGTGTCTGTCACATTGTTTTGGTACAGTTATTTTCATCATATTTCACTGCCTCAAAAGTAGAAGATTAGACTTTTAAAATAAATTATATCAATAGATGAAAAGGGAACTTTGAAAGCCACCGAACACGACAAATATGAAAATACTGCAGGCTCGGTTTGATTGAGCCTGTTCATGGGCAGTAATGGGAATGCTTATTACTGCCCACGCCGCCTAGCCCCGGGTTGAGCGCAACTCAGTAATTACACCATTAAATAGTACAATTTCGATCCATCCCAAACGATGGTATGCATATGGCGGTGAACATGGAACCTTCAATGAGGTATTTTCAGATTAATACCATTCCATGTTCAGCGGCATATGGTCCCCAGATAAAAGAATGGGTTTGCCCTAAACGAGAAAACAATGGGCGGAACTAAACAGAATACAAGAGTGGCCACATCCAGAAGACAACAGACTCCCCAGTAGGTAGTGAATAAAAATGACATGGTTTATATTACGATATATTTCGAAATAGACGCCACTAACAAATTAAAACCCGAGGAGGTTACCGCCTTAAAACGGTCAGTGCCAAAACATCTTGCCTCTGGGGGTATAAACTAGGCTCTACGAACTACTAACCTCACACTTCACAACATATCATTATTTATGGATGTTTGTAATAAAATGTGTATATGAATATGTAGATGATGTATATAGTAGATGACTAAATCCGGTTTAACGTTGTAAACTGACCCCTTTAGATAATTGACCCCCAGCCCCGGTCATATATTAAATAATGACCCCTTAATGTGATATACTGAGTCCCCGCCTTATTAAATAATGACCCACCGCTTTTATAAAATTTTGTCAAATATTTACCTCCCGGTCTAAATATTATGACCCCTTGGTTATAATATTATTATCCCCGGTCTTAACATTATGACATCCCGGTCATTATTTTATGACCCCGGTCATAATATTACGGTTATGATATTATATCTGGATAAATATTAAAGCAACATTATGTGTAACCGAGAGTCGTGATTTTTGTGTTACATGACTTCAGTTAGGACGAAGGGTAAATGAAATTATTTCCGTTTCGAATAATACGAACTTGACGGTAATTGTCAGTGTGGAGGGAAAAGGTGCGTGTATCTCGTGCGATTAGGCTATTTAAGTGTTGGTTTTATCTGTGTACACCATTCGAGGCGTTTCTATTCAGCGGTAAACATGTCGGCACCCGCCCACCCGCCCTATAGGTTGTTAATATTATTTTTGGATGGTTGTCGAGGTTTAACAGAACTTTCAGAGAATAATTTGAAAAATGGGTGTTAATAAAGTGTTTATTTTTGTTTCAGGTGTTTCGAGTTTTGCTGTTTTCTCTTAGTCATAAACAATATATTTATTTATCATGTAAGAAATATGGATATTTTAAGGCCATTCACTAGTTTCAGGTTCGAGTGGTACTATTAGACGAAGCTTTATCCAGATGTGTTGAAAGTTTTCCGTTCGTCCTCTGGACTGCTAAATAGCCAGAACTACGGATGTCAGCTTTTCATTCGGACGGTTCGCACACTACAGGCCCACTGATTTCTACCTCTTTGGACAGTTTTTGAGCAACTTGAACTTGGACTTTACAGACATTTGAAAATTTTAATGTATATTACCGCTGAATACAACGACCTATTCCTAGTTTTTGTTTGTGTTTTTTACGTATTATGAGATAAGGAAATAATTAATTTACTCACGTTAAAGTGAGTAACTGTGATATAATAACGATATCAAGGTATTCTTTCTAAGGAAAACATAACCCTGATAATTGTAATGATCCTGATTGTCACCCGATTTCCTAATAGATTACTAACGGAGTTTTAACGGTGGCAACCTAAGAAATAGTTATACATAGTTACTTTTTGTTTGTTAGTTGTTGGCTTCAGTAGACTATAAAGACTCTAAACGAACATGTATCAAACCTGATTTAGTATCATCAAGAAAAAAATCATGTGACCTAAGGTTGGTAACATGCGTCAACATGTAACACATGTATAAATACCAAAAAAAAAGACCATACGTATGTATTAATACATAGATATAGATATACTCAGAAAAAAAGCATCATAGGGCCATAAGTTTCATCAAAATCTTTTAAACAGATGCAATAGATTTGTACAACATTAATGTTTTGATCTTGCTACATTATAAATACATTTGTATTTTTACATGTAGCTTTTTTAGCCCTTACATTGGTATTGTCAAAGAGAACTTACAGAACACAAGGTATTCAAGGTACTTGTATTCCTCTCATCAGAAAACTGGGAGTCATTAACACTACCATGGGCCACAATGACTAAATACATCCTGTTTTGGTTTCAATATATCCTTAACAACATGAAGTCGATCAAAATTTTAGGAAGACCACCAGAGTTAGAGTTGTTATAAAGCTGTTACGATGCAGGAGTCCCTTTAATTGGTTTTACTAACACAACTGATGGTTTTCCAATTTTATTCCGTTGTAGATCCAACAAATAACAATTATAGATTTACAAGTAGAATTCACAATATAAATTTATGTTAACAAGTGCACAGTGGTTGATCCTACTGTCACTTTAGAAGGTATATTCCGTTCTATCCTAAAATGCTTTTCTTTGCCTTTTATAAGGTCAGTAATAAATCTGACACATATGCTCGAAGCCATAATAAGTAATTAATTTTTAAGTTAACAATATGAGTGTCAAGATACATAGGAAGTCACAGAAGGCATATCCTTTCAAGTTGTGATAAAATATAATTGATAAAGATCAAGATGTCACAAGCAATGACACTTGATCAGTTAAATTTACTTAAAAAGATTCTTAACATTGTGATAATTATCTATCAAAATTAAAATGAATGACTGAAATGAAAACTATTGATTCAAATACAAAAATAGAAATTTTTGCATCATAATAGAGTCATCATCAGGACTGAAGGTTATAAAGCTGAGATTAGAAACCAGTCTCAAATCTCAAGCATCTGATTGGCTGAAATGGCGACAGGTCGCCATTTCAGCCAATCAGATACTTGAGATTTGAGACTGGTTTCCATGCTCAGTTTTATAACCTTGGATACAGATACATGTATACACGTGTGAGGGGATTGTCTATCGCTATCAAATTTAATTTTTTGAGTTCTGAAACAAAGAGTCTCCAAGGTAGAGGTGATATCATTTGAAAATCACAGTAGCGCTATTTGTGCAGTGTGGTGGCCGTAAAAAGTCTCCCCGTAAATAAAGTCAGTACTGTTATCAGTAAAAATAACCCGTTACCGATGTTGTGCAGTGATGATAACGTTTTACGGGGCTATCCAATCAACCTTTTTTGGGAGTTGTCCCGGCTAGCTCAATTGGTTACGTCGCCGGAAGTGCAGGGCTCGGCGCTGTCGGCTTGACGGTACGGGTTCGCTCCCAGGTAGAGGCAATAACATTTAAAAGAATATATTAATAAATACCTTTTCATTTGTATTAAATTTTCTTACTACACCCATGGAGAAAAAGTTCAGTTTTGCCGTTTCAAATCAGACTTGAAGTATTAAGTTACATCAATAATAGGTATTTTATTGGAAATAAAATCGCCAGTTTTCTTAAGGAAACAACAAAGTTTGATCATTATGTGGTTTGGGATGGCGGGGGTCGGGCGGGAAAATATTATTAGCAGCGAATTTCATGTCTGTTGGTGCTCACTCATTGATAAAATAGTTTCTGAAGTACTTTTGACGATTTCTATTCCATTCACCTATGGGCAGTCGCCAAGTTTCGTATAAGCTGCTGTTTTAAGTCGGTTGTGTTGGGCCCTCACACTTAAAACTGTCGGTTTTTACACATGTTCCGTTTAAATTTCGGATTTTTCACATTCTATTCGCTCGAAATAAACACAAATATTTATGTATTACATGCATGACTGATAATTTAAACTCTATTAATTTCATTGAAAATATAATAAAATGTATAGATTAGTTCAAACTTTTGGCGAAATCCGCTCAAGGTCAGTCATTTATAGGCATAGATAATTGTTGAAAATTTAAAGTGTTTTTAGATGACCACTGAATTTCGACTCTCCTCTTTTAAATCAAAATGAGGTGCTTTTCATGAAAAGTACTTGACCAACTTCAGGAAACTTCCTTGTTGATAAACCGAATGTGTTATTTAAAGATTACAGGACAGGTTCTCGTTAGTTAACGTCATCAGCAATAAGTGTTGCCGTTGAAACACTTTCCAAATGGAACGCCTTTACAATGATTGAATCAAAAAGCACTTCGAACTTCAATAAAATATCCTTGATATAAAGACGAATAAGCAAATGAATTTAAATTGATTAATGCAGTTTTCCGAAAGTGCTTCACTAAGGGTCAAACCCGGATACTTTTCATAATATTGTACATAAATGTTAACCTAAGCACTCAAAACGCTTAGACTTGTCCTCGGCTATATCTGTTCATGTATGAAAGTATTGTCAAGGGGCTGCGAGACAAATCATTCGTTAACCGGAAGTTTGGAGAGAGATTGCTCAAGATATTGTTAATTTATTCTCAATCATATTTGTGTGAGTTGGGGAAGTAATACAAATTGAATATTGTTGAAAAGAATTAAACAAGGGGCTAAATTATTCTTAAACAAGAAGCTTGTTGATATTTTCGTTTGATTTGTTCTTTAATAATTGTCATTTTCGTAGCTTTTGTGCTTGCTTTTAAGAAAAGTCATGTGCCTTCACATTATGAACAGAAGTGACATACAATAAAACGCTTAAAACCCGGAATAGAGAGGCGAGGGGTTAGGTGGGTGCTATTGGCATCTGATGGTATTTTGTTCTGGCGAGTCTGTCCCGAAAAGTCTCCGTAGCGTTCATAAGAAGGCATATGCGTGCACCTACTTCTTAATTAAGCTACAACACTGACTTTTAGGTAATTAATGAGACATTGTATACTCCAGATCGCAAAACAGGCAAAGGATTTCTTAAGTGACTCTAGCGGGAGGCACTATCATTTGAAATTCACAGTAGCGCTATTTGTGCAGTGTGGCGGCCGTAAAAAGTCTCCCCGTACATATAGTCAGTACTGTTATCAGTAAATTAACCCGTTACCGATGTCATGCAGTGATTGTTACGTATATCAGGGCTATCCGATCAACTTTTATTGGGGTTGTCCCGGTTAGCTCAATCGGTTGTGTCGCAGGAATTGCAGGGCTAGGCGCTGTCGCCGTGACGGTGCGGGTTCGCTCCCAGCTAGAGGCAATATCATTTTACACATCTCTTGAGTGTATGTTGTTTTATAGGTGGTGTTTCGTGGTGTTTTACATCGGTATAAGAGCAATGTGTCCGATATCTTGCAATGATCAGTGTTTTATTGTGTTTCCCGGTTTTGATAACAGTACTAGAAGACATAACTTAACAACTATGCTTACTTATGTGATCGAAAAATAAGTTAGTAGAAGAAAGCAGTGCCGCTCGGGAGCATTTACAGTATAATAAATGTATATCTGGATCAAGTTATTGTGCTTTTTAAACACTTAAAATGATCATTTAAACTATATTATCATAGTATGTTTGTACTGTTACTGTTACTGTCATCATCATCATCATCATCGTCGTCGTCGTTATCATCATAATCATCCTCATCCTCGACGTCATCATCTTTATTATCATCATCATCATCACCACCGCCAACATAATCATCATCATCATCAACAACAACATTGTAAGTATCATCACATATTTCATCTCTAAACAGCAACCACCAACAACCAAGCATTATCAACAATATAATCCATTTAATATTGAAAACCAAAGACTGAACAGACTTGTGTTGTCTCCCTTTTCATCATAATTTTAGTGATTTTATTAGTGTCACGTAGGCTTAATTGCCTCATTGATAACTTCTGGAGAAGGATGGGGAATTTTAATAATAGTTCAACTTAAGCACTCACTGCTGACTTCATAGGCATGATAAGTGGTTCAACAATATATCCGTTTCACTTGTCTTCTCGCTTTAAATATGTGTTTTATCTGATTGTAACAAGGGTGTGTTGCTTAGTGTGTATATTGTTCCTTGTTATTGCGTTTAAGGAAGAATTTCTTATTTTGACATCATTTTAAGGTGGATATTGAACAGAATCCTTAGGCCAATTGATAAAAACTTTGAAACCTTTGAAAACGTACTATGTGCTTCGATCCAAATTCCGTCTTTTTCAGTATTATTTGTTACGATGTTAGCCTAATTTATAAAAGAAAATGCATACGGCTTACTGCCGCAGATATAGCTTACTACAATATGTAATGCCGATTAGTCATGCACAGCAGATGTAACTTGTTAAATGTGTCAGGGTCCTGCCTATTGCAGCAGTAGTAGTTTGATACAATATGCCATATGTCTTACTGCAGAAGATCTAGGTTGTAACAATTTGTCACAAGGCTTACAGCAGCAGATCTAGCTTACTGCATAAGTTGTAGGTTGTTACAATCTGTCACGGCTTACAGCAGCAGATTTGCTTGTTGCAAGTCATGTTGCTTACTGGGTTATTGACGCACTAATAGAGACATTCAACTGTTAGGATTTAAAAGAGCAACTGCTTTCTAATTAAAGAAGGGAAGTGTGGCCATTATGGACTAAAGTAATTACAATAGAATGAGAGGTAGTGATGCCTACATCCCTGCTCCTTCCCTATTAATTTGTTGACACCAAACACAAGGCCGCGCCAGTAACATTTATAGGTTAATAAATGGGCAAACAGTGCCACTTACCGATAATGGCCCTGCCATATGAATGATGGCCCGAGGGCTTTAGGAAGGGCTATAATCGAGAAGTGGCACTGCTTGCCCATTTATTAAATGTGTATATAATTTTAAAAATGAATGTCTCTTCACTTTGTGCTTGATAAGGGAAATGATAGAAATTAAATCAACTTTGAAGGCTAGAAGTGACAATCGTGGTATGATTCTGTTAATGCTACGAGTCAGTATTTCATTCGTATACATGTACCTCTGCCGCGAGCTTCTTTAGGCTTAACGTCAGCTTTTATGTGAATTAACTTAAAGCTAAATCATATATAATATCGAGACGTATTATTTTATTTGAGACGTCTGTTTATATAAAATCAAGTATTATATGCCTCTACATATTGGGAGTCGTATGGAGTTGCACTCGTCCGTCCGTACGTTCGTAATTACGTATGTCCCCCAATTCTTGTGTCATCATCTATCGGGCGGTTTTCTTTTAAACTTGCATAGATGATCAAGCAGGGTGTGTAGATGATTGTAAAAAACATTTTCCTGTGACCATTTTACGCAGACTTAAGGCCCGTTGTCATGTTTTTTTTTGTTACAAATATTGTTTAAGCTGTGGGGGGCATCAGTTTCTGAGGACATAAAAGATAGCTTACTATTGTGTCGTTTTTTTCGGGGGAAAATTTTATATTAAAGTTATAGTCCGCATTTCAAACTTTTCGTCTCCTCTATTACAGTACCGGAAAGTATATCAGTAGATAGGAATTAAAGATAACTTTTCTAAGCAACCAAAATTCATGTCAGGTTTAAATATATACATGTAACACTGCAATAAAAACGGAAACTTACGGAATGTAATCACCTTTGAATCTTAGTGATACAATGTTATTTATTACTGAAATATATTTCACAGTTTCTAAATTAAACTTTGAAATGTGTCTTTTATTTTTCAAACATGTTTATTTTCATCAATATATTTTTACTGTGGTAAATCGCTTATCTGTCAATATATTTCCAAGTTACTGGTCTTAAAAAATTGCTCGCTTACGAAATTATTAATAGGAACATGTCAGGAACTTTACGTATTCGTTGATAGTCTACATTTTTGTCTTAGAAAGTGACATACACAGAACACAGTCTGTCGTTTGATCAGGTGTCGGTTAAATTTTGCTTAATTGATTCAATAAAGAAGAGAAGAGTAAAGCAAGCGTTCGGTTCGAATGTTTGAACATGTAACGTTATTTTGATCAAGTCTTTTTCAAACGTTGTAAATTAATTCACACAACCCTATTTCAAAGTGTGTCTTTTGTTAGTTCGACTACATCAAGAATATGCCGAGCTACTCTCCTCAGTTTGGTGTTGGCATCGTGTCGTTGTTGGATTCGAGGTCCCGCTTTTTGGTTAAAGTTTACATGCAACCATAACTCTAACATCGTATTTATACCCCCACAAACGAAGTTTGAGGGGGTATATAGGAGTGAGCTTGTCGGTCGGTCGGTCGGTCGGTCGGTCGGTCGGTCGGTCGGTCGGATTCTTCGTTTCCAGATGATAACTCATGAAAGGCTTGACAGAATTAAATAATTTTTGGTACACAGGTATATCGTCATAAGATACAGGTCAAGTTCGATTTTGGGGCTGGTGGGATCATTGTCAAGGTCACTGTTACTAAAAATAGAAAAATGGTTTCCGGATGATAACTCATGAAACACTTCACAGATTTAATCCTTGTTTGGTAAATAGATGTAACATCACAAGATACAAGTCAAGTTCGACTTTGGGGCTGGTGGGGTCAATGTCAAGGTCAGTATTACTAAAAATAGAAAAAGGGTTTCCAGATAATAACTCATGAAAATCTTCACAGATTAAATCCTTTTTTGGTACATATATGTAATATCAGAAGATACAGGTCGAGTTCGACTTTGGGGCCTGAGGGGTCAGTGTCAAGGTCACTGTAACTTAAAAAAGAAAAATTGTTTCTGGACTATAACTCATGAAATACTTCATAGATTTAATTATTTTTTGGGACACAGATGTAACACAACAAGATAAAGATTAGGTTTGACTTTGGGGCCTGTGGGTTCAAGGTCAAGGTCACTGTTATTTAAACTTCAAAACTTCGTTTCCACTCAGTAACTATAGCTTGGAATGAGATTCTTAAATGAAATTTGGTGTATTGATGGTTTTTGTGAAGATGACTTTTGGGATTCAAGGCCTGTGGGGTCAAGGTCACTGTTACTAAAAATAGAAAATAAACTGTATGCTCAATAACTTTGGTTCAGAATGAGATATTGTGATGAAAATTGCTATATAGGTAGTGTCTGAAAAGAAAAATTGTTTCTGGACTATAACTCATGAAATACTTCATAGATTTAATTATTTTTTGGGACACAGATGTAACATAACAAGATAAAGATTAGGTTTGACTTTGGGGCCTGTTGGTTCAAGGTCAAGGTCACTGTTATTTAAACTTCAAAACTTCGTTTCCACTCAGTAACTATAGCTTGGAATGAGATTCTTAAATGAACTTTGGTGTATTGATGGTTTTTGTGAAGATGACTTTTGGGATTCAAGGCCTGTGGGGCAAAGTCACTGTTACTAAAAATAGAAAATAAACTGTATGCTCAATAACTTTGGTTCAGAATGAGATATTGTGATGAAAATTGCTATATAGGTAGTGTCTGTGAAGACGAAACTTGGTATTGAAATTGGGCCTGATGGGGTCAAGGTCACTGTTACTAAAAATAGAAAAAATGGTTTCTGGATGATTTCTCATAAACAATGTTTGGCACACAGTTCTTAGATAAAAGTTAGATAAAGGCCACTGTTACTAACATATTTAAACCATTTCTGCTCAATAAATTTAGAAGGAATGAGATATTGTGATGAAACTTGCTGAATATGTGGCTACTGTGAAGACGACACTTTGGATTGAAAGTGGGGCACATTATGCCATTGATTCGAAGCATTCCCAGTTCAATTATCAAGCATACATGTGGGGGTATTTAATCACTTTCAGTGATAATTCTAGTTGATCTAAGTTCTGCCCTTTTCAGCCTGGAGTTAAAGGCTTATATTTGTGTTTTCTTACAATTTTCACACTATTTATATTACATCTTTGAAACTATGTACACTTCTTCATGCTCGTAACTTGCTTTGGTGTACCCAGTACAATACTTCTTGCTTTCTAATAAGATTGGGGCTTCGTCTTCAACTTTCGGACTTAGGATTTCAGGTAAGAGTTTCTACGCAAACTCAAACTTTCAATGGTATAATATTATAACAGTATTTAAACTTTGGTAACTGGTTTTACCCCAACGTGGCCATGACCTTGTCAATAACACATGTTAGCAATGTTAATAATTTTCCGGTCAACCATGTTGCTATTATGAATCGACATAGTATATTATGGTTAAATGTGTATGCATTTTTTTCTTACAGTGCTACAATGAAAGGTATGTAACAAAGCCACAAGTTTTTAATTTTATTTACAATATTTCTCAGTATATACATAATAATACATAAACATGAGAACACATGTTAACAATGTTAGTAATTTTTCGGTCAACTTGGCAATGACCTTGTCAATAACACATTTTTACAATGTAAATGATTTGCCAGTCAACCTGTCAATTGCCTTGTCAATAACACATGTTTACAATGTTAATGATTTGCCGGTCAACGTGGTAATGACCTTGTTAATAACAAAGTCATGTTAAAAATGTTAATGATTTCCGGTCAACGTGGCATTGGCCTTGTCAATAACACATGTTAACAATGTTAATGATTTGCCGGTCAACGTGGCATTGGCCTTGTCAATAACACATTTTAACTGTTAATGATTTGCCGGTCAACGTGGAAACGAACTTGTCGACAACACGTTAACAATGTTAATGAATTCCGGTCACGTGGCAATGACCATGTCAATTATATATGTTAACAATGTTAATGATTTGCCGGTCAACATGGTAATGACCTTGTCAATAACACATGTTAATAATGTTAGTTATTTGCCGGTCAACATGGCAGTGGCCTTGTCAATTACACATGTTAACAATGTTAATGATTTGCCGATCAATAACACAGGTTAATAATGTTAGTTATTTGCCGGTCAACATGGCAGTGGCCTTGTCAATTACACATGTTAACAATGTTAACGATTTGCCGGTCAACGTGACAACGACCTTGTGAATAACACAGATTAACAATGTTAATGATTTTCCGGTCACTCTGGCAATGACCTTGTCAATAACACATATTTACAATGTTATGATTTGCTGGTCATCGTGACCTTGTTAATAAAGTGGGATAAGTAAGAGTACAACATATATGTCAACAATAAGTAAATACTAAACAGAAACAAAATACAAACATTACAATATATAATTATATTGAATAATATGTATATAGAAATAAAGCACTTTTCAAAATGATCGACAGTATTTACATTAACATTTTTGGTGAAAAATGGTGAAAATATTCCGTCTGGATGAGTAACACTGTACAAATATTACACTTAACCAATGTTCTAACTACACCAATAAAAATTTATCCGCACAGAATTGGGGTACAGTCGCCAAATTTGCAACATAATAAGATGTACCTTTTTCACTTCTTTTTCTGAAATTTCCATTTAAATCCCTCCATGTGTTCTAAAACCAAGGACATTTAATCGAGGTAAGGACAAAACCAAAAGTCACAAAATTG
Source organism: Corbicula japonica (assembly GCA_038501625.1). Lineage (NCBI taxonomy): Eukaryota > Metazoa > Mollusca > Bivalvia > Venerida > Cyrenidae > Corbicula > Corbicula japonica. The sequence goes on along the minus strand of JAZAYU010000363.1, from coordinate 309,004 downwards.
ACCGTAGCTTTTGTAAAGAGCATAATATCTGAAAAGTCTTCTTTGTAACAGCTAAGCAGTTGCATTATTGCAGAATTTCAAAACATTGTTCAAAATAACGTAAAAACTCGTATTTAAACAATGAGACATGAATTTACGTGACTTTGGGTTTTACCCCAACCTTGATTAAATGTCAGTAGTTTCTTAACGCGCAATGAGAATAATAATTGTTTCATACAAAGATGTGACAATGATGTATATTATTATGTTTCAAGCTTGAAGTGCATATCCCGAACCCTCATTGAGAAATGTAAAAAATATTATCGGTGTAGTTAGAACATTGGTTAAGTTTTTTTTTATTTGCAGAATGTTATCTGGATTTAGTTATGTTTTGTAGTGACCTAATTTATTCTAGAAAAGACGGAGTGTAGATTTAAGAGAATCCATATCTTTGTGTTTATAAAACAAAAATGTGTGATTTGATTCTGCAATTATGGGTTTAAATATTAAAAGAAACATTTACATGTAATACGTTTAAAATTTGCTAAACACCAAGAATATATTTGAACGTTATTTTAATATGTATGCAATTTATTATTTTTATTACTTTTATTACTTTCACTTTAATATTCACTTGATTAATGACCTTCAATCCATATAGACAAATGCTTTAAGAATTGTATTATGTTTACGAGTTTTGTTTTGAATTTGAATGTGATATTTAGGTTGCAATAAAAATCAAAGTTTGCCACAACAAAAACAACTATCGATCATGTGTCGATATACAATCAGTATTGTAAGTGACAGTTAAGAATGAACATCTACAAATGATCAGTACATGTGTGCAGCTTAAAGTAAATAGTGCAAACATTAAAAAATCACCTCATTTGCGCGAGTGTCTTCTATAGTTAAGTGTACACGGAGGAAATTTCCGGTGCATCACTAAACGATTCCCAATGTAATTACATGGCATATAATGAGGACTTCAAAAACACGTGTGCTTAACTTGGTATTTAGCAGACTTTTAGTCTGCTAAAGTATACAAAGTCATGTAAGATTAAAGCAGGGATCATTTGGCCGTTTTCAAAAATATTTCGACAATTATGAAAAATATAACTTGGTTTTTGAGAAATATAATTGTATATAATACTACATGTATATATAATTATTCGGGTTGCTACATAATTAATTATTTTCTTTATTTACATGTACAGACAAAATACAATAACAATAGCAACAACTACAGCAACAACAAATTATAAGCAGATTATCATAGTACACATAAACATGCCTTTTATCCATGTATAATAAGGGCCGTCTTCAGTCATAATTGCCATGTCATCAGTAAAAAAACAAATAAAATCTTTGCTTAGCTTCATATAGCATTGCGCGTTACTCGACACAATGCATCTCAATGTGAAATATACTAAACATTTTTTTAACCCAGTCCTACTCTATAATGCAGTTTTGACCTAACGACAACCTCATTTCGATGTCGGTAAATGTCGTGACTTTATGCGCTGCCAAAAATAAGTATTGAACTCGTTTCACTAATATAACACACAGTTAAAAAAGATATTATTTAATTTCCAATTTAGTTATAATACAGTCTCAATTTGAAAAGGGGTAGACATTAACTGAATCTTGTTTATGAATGGTTATGATGCTTTTTGTTGATATTCCGATTACTTACGATTAATTCCGAGAGATTGTATATTAAGACCTATTATTGGACAGAGGTATTGTCCAACAACATTGACCTGGCACTTCATTAATTTTCGTAAAGGTCATTGGATAAACACGGGTATCAGCGAATGCATCGATATATTCATTCCATTTACACGTCAGTGATGTGTAGATGCCGGACTACCGATTCGAAGTAGATCGTAACATTTACGAAATTTAACGAATACAGGGTCAAATGCAAGAGTGCCAGGTCAATATTGTTGAACAATAATTTGGCAATGTTTACATTGGCTTGTTTACATTAGCGTTACATGTAAACAATGAATTAATATTTTAACGTTGATTAATACAAAGCGCAAATATCCCAGTACATGCACAATTAGCCGAGTGGTGCAATACATTAGAGTAGGACTACGTTAAAAACACTATTTACTATTTATAATATTTGACCTTAAGGTTAATTGTGTCGAACAAAAATATATAGTTTAAATAGCTTCCAGAATAATCAACCCAGGAGTTTATTATACACACGTGTAAAATATTAATCATAACATAAAATTTAACGATGCAAACATGACCCCTCTTGATTGAATGTAACATTTGTGCCAAACAACTTCAAAATCCATAAAGTAATTGAACAGTTATGAACAACTAAATCTTTAGATTGAGAATCCAAACACTGACTTTACACACGTACGGACGAACAAATGGATGTTCAGAACAAATGCTATATGCCTGTCAAGATAATTTTAAAAAAGAGAATAAAGTTATCAGGTTTGTTGATGTGACGAGAATATTTTATTTTATTGAAATGTTGTAACTTTGACAATGTAAGAAAACAGGGATCTACACATATCATAAAATTTAGCAATACACACAGTATCGTATATCTTCTAAAATGTATTTCTATAATAAATCTGTATATTTGAAATCTATAAAAACATGAAGCTGCACAAACTGATTGCTCCGCCGCAAAAAAAACAATTTCTTATACACTCATTTTACACTCTTTAATGCAAAAAAATATAAGAAAAGGTAGCCAAACATATCACCGGAAATCAGGCCTCTGCACTTTTCCACAAAAAATATCAACTGTTAGCTGAAAAAACTTTTATGTATGTAATTCTTACTTAAATGAGACGACCCTCCACTTTGTCCCATACAAATTAACAAAACATTAAAAAAAATATGAAGAACAAGTGACAGGAAATTGACACAAAACCAGGTTTTCATTTTCCAGACAGATGGCCGAGCGCAGATATGTTTTTAAAGTCAGTAGATATACATAATGTGAAAAAGAAACAAAGTTTTATAATAACAGAGTATTCTCCCTTTTATATTATACTTAAATAAGGAGACATAAAATTGCTAACGAACGGATGGACGGACGACCAGGGGCATAACATTATATATTGATATAACACTTGCAAATTTTGTTAAGTCAGATTTCATTTCTGATCCTTGTCAATGTAAAATTGTCGCTCTTGAATCATAAGCATCCAACACTACAGACCCATTTCAATTTTACCGACCCTATCTAAAATGTTAGAAAGACACATAACCGCACAATTACAAAACTATTTTCATGTTACTTACATATTACATCCTAGTCAATACGTATGTTGATTATCAAAGTCTTTTTACATATTAATGTAAATCAATATCAGTTGTCAAATACCGATTTTATTCTCTTGGCATATAATCTTTCTAACATAATACAATTATGTGCATATAATCTTGAAAGGAAACCTGGTTTTATACTCATTGGAGTACCTCAAGACTCAATACTTGGTCCACTAATTTTCATACTATACATTAATTGACATATCTTCAAATATTTCTTGTTGTGCCACAAAATAACTTTGCAATAAATTCGTCTAACCCTATGTTTGTGATATTAATACCAAAAAGACAACTTTATCATGAAACTAAATTGAATATATTTTTGAAAGGTTCGAATATAAATATTATATGCAATAACTAGTTTAATAAATATTTATGAGTGCAACATACTTAGATGGAAATAAAATATAAATAAAACGTTATACAAACATAGTGTCATAATAATTTCATTATGAAAAGAATATCCTACTTAATTCCTTTCCTCTGAAATGAAGCAATTGTTTGATAATGCGTATATTTTGCTTTTACTTGATAATATATGATCAATGCCCAAGATCATAACACTGAATCTGGAGATCAGTCTCAAATCTCAAGGATCTGATTGGCTGAACTTGCTACCAGTCGCCATTTAAGCCAATCAGATCCTTGAGATTTGAGACCGATCTCAAAAATTAGTTTTGGGCCCAGATCGATTTATAAATTTACAAAAGAATAATAATAATAATTTTGATTTTAACAGATCTTAACAAACACAAACTAAGGAGTTATTAAAAAGTTAAAATGGTTATCATAGTTTTGCAGATGTAAATATCATTCAGGTTTTATTGTTTATTGTTTATAGAACCTAAAATATTAAAGAACTAGATTATATCACAACCATAAGTATTATCTTTAGACAATAAAATAAAATAAAATAAAAAAGGGAAAAAAAGCTGATAGCTAATAACAAATCTTATAATCTTCTATAAAAGTAATACAACCCAACCGTTCCCAAACTGATGTTTTACAAAAGTTTTCAAAACAATGCATATTTGGAACTCGACTTATTTGCATATTCAATCTCCAAACAATACTGTTTTGCTAAAATAAATTCCATGTTGTATCTTTTACAAATCTATTTTAAAGCTTCCTTCTCACAGTTTATGGTTCAATGTTTCAGATGTTGTCATTATCCTTAGTAGTATAACATCTAATTTATATTGATGACTATACAAAAGCGAATTTCGTCGACAGTTTGGATTCATTAGTACATTTTTAAATCTGCTGTGAGTTAATTAAGGTGCATGAAATGCCACATTCTCGCAACAAAACCTTTAACTCCTGGTTGCCGTTATCCAAAGTGCACATTGTTTCCGAACTTAAGTTAAAGTTTAATTAATATGAAGGTATTTTAACCCGGGATTTGTCCCCACGTTAATACGCTGGTTTTGTACGAGAAAAAAATCCCGTTGTTGCAAGCTTTTTGCGAACGCAAACATTGTGATACATTTCAAATTTCAGCTTCCTAGCTTTTTATTAGACACGCACAAATGACACATGATTTGACAATCAACCGTGTATATCTCATTACGAAGATAGATCGGCGGTATACAATTATAAATTTCTCCGAATAACTTCCGACATTTTAATAAGTTGTTTAGATATTTACCCTCAAAGTTAGCTATCAACGCCAGTTTTCTGCAGTGACGTCAACGACGCTCGCCGAACACTTTTTCGGGACTGGCAAATAATTGGGGTTTCCAATTTCATTTATTCTTTCATTGATGAATTGGCACTGAAAAAACCTTTCCGGTATTATACGATTTAACATAATGTGACCAGGTTTGACAACGTTGTGTACCGTTAAACGCCGTTTTCGCGTTAAAATTGACGCCGATTTTTGCCTTTTTTCTTTCGACTTTTTCAAAATTGTGAAAAATCCCCGAATTTTTTATTATTTTTTTTGCTTAGAAAGTTTGAAAAAAGCAATTCCAATCGAATAAGCGAATAAAATTTGGGGGTCACCGACTTCGTTATTGCGCCATGGCCGTTTTCAGCACCCCTCCCCCTTTTAAAAAACGGGTAAAGAAAAGTGACGTTTCTGCAAATTTCTGACTCTTTATTCAAATTCTACAATATTACAGCAACTACAATGACTTATGGTAATTTAAGAAGAACGAAAAAAAAACAACATATTTTTACACAATATGCGATGCTTTAAGGGCTGGTAAATTCGCAGGTTAATTTAACAATTTTTGGAGTTTTACATTGTAACGAAACGTTCCCTCTGGTGTTAATTTGTCTGAGTGCCTTAAATATGTTGCACGATAATTTTAAAGTTATATTATTAAACTCGGCTTTTTGGCTAAATCCTCGTCATAAGGTTAACTGCTATGAAAAAAACTCTGCAGATACTGTAGAATCATTATATTTCACGCGGGTATAATTTTCGCGTAATTCGCACCAGAAAACGTGCGCGAAATGAAAGTGCAGTGAAATTTAACCATGTGTTAGCCTATCATGAATGCTTCTGAATGTAATATACATAACTGCGCAATTTTATGGCACCGCAATGGCTTATGCGCGAAAACTGGTCCCCGCGAAATAAAATGCTACTACAGAAATAAAACAAAAAGAGCAAATCAAAATTTATTGACACACTATTTATTTTCGGGGTAGATGAAAAACAGTCTATAACCAATATGTGTAAAATTTTTACAACTTATTCATATTACGCAAAATCTCAATAAATGTATAATAAGGAAAATAATGCAATGCTCAGTTATTGCACCACAGTAGCTTCTGTTTTTAAAACAAAACAAAAATCATAGGAAAACACAGACTACGGTCTATATTCAAAATTGTTTGCAGTATTGTAAATCTCAATTTTTTAATTTCAATTAACGCCTTTTTCCATATAAACGCCTAAATGGAATGGACGAATAGTGTAGGTTCCGAAGGATCTACACTGTTCGCTTTTGATTAATAAGGTTATTTCTGACCAAAAAGCTAACAGTGCAGATCCTGATCAGACAAAAAATTAAAAGAGAAATCGATTAGATCGGATGTGCAAGCTAATCTGGATCTACGCTGTTTGCTAATGCGATAAAATGCATATATATAAGGCATTAAGGTGACCATATATAATATATAAAGGAATTGGTTTAACGAATTTCGGATTATTTCTAAATCAATTTTTACAGCAATTTTCTTCGTCTGATGCTGCTTCATTTCGTGGTACCTTTCTATGTTGATTGTCGAGACTGTAAAACTCGCATATTGCGCATAACCACAGACACGGCACATAAGCACGGAATCGCCGGTCTCAAACTTATTTTAGCAATCTATGACGGATAAGAAATACATACGTACAGGAACCTGGTTGGTCAGTGTATGTGTCGCAGCAGTTTCCGGGAAAGTACAGTGTCCGTTCTAATACCCCAAACCACCCCAAACTACCCCAAACCATACCCCAAACTACCCCAAACCACACCAGACGAAATCCAATATAAGGTTGTGATAATTAAATAAGTCCAAATGAAATAAGGACTTGTGAGCTCTAGTATAAAAATCAGTGTTAAACATGTTGCCTCTATAACCATATTTTAATAATACACATTGAAAATATTTTTTTTTTGTGGTGGGGGGGGGGTGGGGGGATGTTAAACCACCAACAATCCATGCATTTTACCTGTAATCTGATTCTAACACTTAAAATATTAAATGTAGTCGATTTCAAGTGGTTTGAGGTAAACACTGTAGATGTGGTTTAGTGTATTTCACACCTACTATGTGTCATACTTATTTATGGCCAGTCATGTCGTTTACTAAAATTTGATGTTTATTTTGCTACAGAGGCAAGAAGTTTAACACTGATTTTAAACTTGAGCTCACAAGTCATATGGACTTATTTAATTATCACAACCTTATATTGGATTTTGTTTGGGGTGGTTTGGGGTGGTTTGGGGTAGTTTGGGGTATGGTTTGGGGTAGTTTGGGGTATGGTTTGGGGTGGTTTGGGGTATTAGAACGGACCGGGAAAGTACATATGAACAATAAAACGAGGAACGTATGTTATAACTCCGCGCCGAGGCATTCACCGTTGTTTTGTCGTTTCTCACTGTGTGCGATTCTCACTGTCACAAACAAAAGTTCAAGCAACATACCACTTAACAACATGGCTATTGTTTTGCTATATTTTCTTAGACGCTTTTATGAGAAAACTGTGAACTCTTTGATAATCATAAAATAATTTAGAATTTGCACAATATGAAGTACAATGTATATGGGTAAATGAAATACAGTTACGACCGCGCAAATGGAGCATCCAATCATGGAACTGTAAAACTACCTTAGATGCAGGTAAAATCAATATCAATCATTTAAAATTGCAGCTTACAAGCAAAAAGAGATGTACATGTATATTTGCAGAAAATAATGGGAACAAATCAAACATACGCACGGCTGGTGGATTATTTGTCATCCCTTTAACTTTTTACAAGACAAAATAAGGCCGTTAGCTAACTAGAATTGATAGATATTCTTTTTAAAGAGCTGCTGGGGCTACGAAATATATTTTTAAAAATTATTTAAACGTCACCGCGCACAAATTTAGGCGCTACAATATTTCTATTACGTGCATAGACTAACGATTTGAACAGTTTTAATCAAATGTCTATATAACTACACTGAAATCTTGTGCGTTTCTTGAGTAATTAAGAACACTATTAAATAAATTTAGCACGCCTTTGCGAAAATTCTTTGACAATATAAGAAGAAAACAGCAGAATTTATGAAATTGTACGTAAGTATAATATCGAAGTGCTTGATAATTATAAGTGTAACGTCAGAATACGAATAATTGACGTAAGTATTATATGCATTTTGGAATGTTCGTTTTTACCCCTAGTAACGTTTTTAAAGATATTTTTGACAAATTAACATAAAAGAAATCGATTACATGTCATTTTTATGATAGTTCAATCTAACTTCCTCTGTTGTGTCTTTTGACGAAGTTTTTAATTATTGAACCAATTTTTTTCTCTAAAATTTTCAAAAATAACGTGTTTTTTCAAAAGGGGATAGGGGTACTTAAAATTGTAATAGCACAATAAAACTACTGTCACTGTCGCCATTCTTGTGAAAACGCTGTAGGAACGCCGTGCAATCGCCGTAGGAACGCCGTACGATCGTCCAGAGCGCCGCGAGAACGCCGTGAGAACGCCGTGAGGTCGCCACGGTTATTGACGGAGATTGCATGTGTAAATGGGTACCTGTGAGGAATATAAGCTAATGCTCCATGGCTGCCTTTTGCGCCGACTGTTAACGGACGACTTATATCCAGTGATCAGGGGGTAAATGTAAAAGGCGGGTGAAAATGTTCATTGATACCTGACTATAAACCCATACCTTTACCTTTTACCTTTTAAATAAAATGACGTCACTTTATTAAATACCTGTGTTTTTTATTTATAATTATAATAAGTAAAAGATGAAATTGATTTCCTTTTTACATACTTTGTTTGGCCCTTTTTCCTTTTCCAACTTTCTTCTGTTCAAGAATGAAATATTTTGAGCCTAGACAAGCTGTAAACGCGCCGGGAGATCGTAGTACCAACGCCTTGAGCGCAGTAGGAACGCCGTAAAGACGTAGTGCATCGCCTACAACGTAGTAGGAACGCCGCGGGATCACCGTCTAATCGTGACCAAACGCTGTGATGTCGCCACAAGCTCGCTGGCAAGCGCCGCGGCATCGCCATGAACGCCGTGAAAACGTCGTAAAAACGCCAACAGGTGGCGTTTTGATAAAAAAAAATGTAAAATCGACGGCGATCTGATGGCGTTTTGAGAAAAAGTTAGAACGCCACAGAAACGCCGTAGAAACGCCGTAAGTGTGACACTAGCTTTAACTAAGTCAGTGACCCCCATTTTTTATTCGCTTATTCAAAATTTGGAATTGCTTTTCTCAAACTTTTTAAGCAAAAATCAAATATCGTTGTTTACCACACATTCTGTTGCAAATGAAAGCGAGGCTCATCATGCTTCCAAAAATAGCACGTCCTGGATTGTTTACCGTGCAAATATGTCTACATGTCATAAAAAGACTGTAAGGGCCAACAGCGGCCTTGCATTAAGAAATGAAAATTTACAAAAGCAAAATTATAGGTATTGACTGCTGACGCAATAATGAGCATATTAAATGAACACGCACTCACGCACACACCCATATATACTTTTACAAAACAATTTACTATGTTCCATTATATTTCACGGGTTGTTATTTTCATGTATTTTACTTTAGGAGAAATGCACGAAATCAAACCAGTTTGAAAGCGTAATCAAACCATTTAATATCTATTCCAAGTGCGCAAATATATTCCCGCGCGAAACTCTCATGCAGGAGTTGTGAGAAAATTGATCCCCGTGACATTAAATGATACCATGGTAATATCTGCAGCAGAAAGACATATCATGAAATACTGTGATATCATTTTATTTCGCGGGGAATTATTTTCGCTCATATGACGCAATTGACATTGTCGCGCGGACATTAATTCGCTCAGTTGTATTGCTCCGATAGGATAGTATATTGCGTGCTTCATATTCACTGGGATTTGATTTAGCGCACATCGCTTAGAGCTGAATAAGCAAAAATTAAACCCACGCGAAATATAATTATATCACAGTATTATTGTTGCAATAAATCGTTTCTGAACTTGAAGATTAAAAAAGGATTTGAGTTGCCGAAGTTTATTTCCGTGAATATAAACGAGTTTTGTAAAACATTAATTTGGGGAACGGATGTGTTCTGTTGATTTTCTCAAGCTGTAAGATTTGTTTCAGCATGAAGCAAAATGTAACAGGTTTATTTAAGGTTAAAACACGACAACTCTACGCAGCGTGTAGCCTGATATTAACCGTTTGTGAACGAAAAACCGACTGGAAAGCCATAACCTATCCTATCACGCCTACTAATACCAAGTCCGTATACAGTAGCTCCGAACATAACGTTGCTATCTTTATGCCACAGCCGATGATACCCTACTGTGATGTGAACTATGATAACTGTATAATTACTGAAAGGATCGGGAACATTGTACTGTTTTATTACCTTCAAAGATGACGCATCCAAATATAACTCCTGAGCTTGAGAAGACGGTACTATGACCGACAAGTAATTATTAAGTATATTGTAAACGGATGGAACAACGAAGTAATAGTCGTTAAGGTAGTTGCTGATACCTGGAATAACCGTCATAAATGGGTCACCATTAACACGATCATAGCCATATTCAACACCATACTGAACGACACTTATAGGTGCAGCAGAGGTGACCACCACAGGATCAGTCCCCATCAACATTTCTCCATCAGGTAAAATACTTGAATAATTACATATAGCGTTTGTTGCGTTTTTTATGCAAACCGTTTCGTTATGGATCGTAAGGATTTTCAGGACAAATCCTTGTTTAGGAAATACAGGCGGAACAATAAAGTGTTTCACCCAATGTCTTGTTGGCACCATTTGTTCCACAATATAATCACAGTCAGCAATATAACGCGGGATACGAGCGCACGCTGTACCAGAGATCACCGCGATAATATTGTCAGACTGTATGTATGTGTCTGTTAAGTCTGTAGTGTTGACATGTTGTCCCACACTGAATGGTTCTAATGTAAATGATGCTGATTGTTTCTTAAAGTTGGTGGTAACATTTGTATTTTCTCTCATGCCAAAAACTGAATAAAATGCTGGATAATATTCCCTGGCGGGATGATAGGAAGCCACTTTATAGGAAGTTCCCAGAGCTGTAACTGGTAAGGCCAGATAAGTGTCCGTATGATACAAGCTATACATATGATACGAGTTATACTTGGTGACAAAAAGTGCTACAGGGACGTCTGTTTGAATACGTATCCCACGATTCTCGATGAAGGTTCCAGGTTTCATGATAGATTTATCGACTTTCAATGTTGTAGCTCCTATTTTAATAGTCACATTGCGATGTATATTGAGGAAGGGAACACTCAGTACTACAGTGCCGTCTTGTTGTGATGCTATGTCAACTAATACGTCCCTTTCTCCTTCATATAAATGATACAGTCCAATGTAAAATTCGGTGCCATAATGATCTGGAATAAAAATGTTATACCTTTTATCAACCTTTCAGCCTTCATAAATTGTTTAAACTCTTTTTTTTTCTGTAAATTGAACGTTCATGTTAATTTAAATATTTATGAAAATCAGTAGTCGTAGATCATTCAAACTTATGGATTTTGATTTCTTAAGGTAGTCTCGCAGTTTGCAATGAAATTCACACCACAGATAGCTCAAATCATTTACTTTTTGGAAATAATAATTTTTTTTCGGTATGTGAGGTCACTTTTTCATGAAAAGCGCCACCTTGCGGTCAGTGTTTTTCTGGTATTTTTTGCCGTTAACCGCTTGTCAACAAACACTGAAGCATGTTTAAAGATACATTTTTACATAAAATGAAACTAGAATATGTATTTAACAAAATGGTCAAAACAAAAATCTGAAATTAATCTTTGTTTTTGTTTGATTTCAAATATCATGCTGCTAGAGCGTCTACATTTGCCCGTCGAAAATACGACGACGCCAACGATTTGCAGCGCTATAACTTTCTTAAATGGACGGTGACATATTGATTTTATGATATTTTCAAAATCCTGAGATATTTCTGAAGAAAATAAGTTAAAAAAAACAGGGGGTCATCCCGGCAGTTTTTTTGCAATTCTCGATTGAAATAAAAAATTGCATTTTTTTTACGTTTATGACGTTCCGCCCGAAACGACGTTTGTAATGCATGGCATCTGGCTGGTGTTTGTAACGCATGGCGTCTGACTGGTGCAGGTAATTGATAATACAGAGATTGTTAATGCTAAAAAATGATTAAGATTTCATATAGTAACATTGAAATTATTTCAGATAATAAGGGCATTATCTTTTAGATAAATTCAATGGATTGAAGTACGAACAATTTTACAAGTTAAGTTTATATCTTACATATAATATAAATATAATATGCTCATTTTCGTAAATTACTAATGCACATGATATTTTCAAGCAGAAGTCTTCAAGGTGAGTAGAAAACCGCGAAAAATAGCGACGTATACAACGTCACTTCTTTTTTATTGTTATTTCACGGAAGCAGTGCGTTGCGGGTACGAGTTCCGTTAATCTCAAGACATAACATGGTAGCTAAAATCGGCGGAAAATTTGTTTCAAAAAGCTGTAAAACTTCTCTGAGTAACTTGGATGCAACGAAGTTTGTTAAAGTAGATGAAAAAGGTGACAATGTGCCAAAATGTAATGCAAACTTAGATAAGACTTGGCTCGCTGGGCGACGCATAATTGAACTCGGTGTGTTCATAGAAAAACTTGAGGCGTGTGCGAGCTGTCGGCAGCCACTGAGATTGTACAAGGAAACGATTTATGCCCTCGGTTCAATTTTTCACATTCAGTGCAAAGACTGCGGACATGACAATTCTATACCCTCGGGGAAGAGACATAGCGCCACATCAGAAAACAACAATAACGGATCAGCACGATGTTTTGACGTGAACACCAAATTGGCAGCAGGTGCGTTATCTTCAATTATTAGCGTTCATTGTATCATTGGTGAATTAAATAATTTCTGTTTCACCATGTTTATAACTAAAACAAGTCTTAACATTTACATTATCATAAACAGATTTAAGATGTAAAAATGTGAGAGTTTATGTACACGCGCTACTTTTGAGGTTCTATGTAATAACACTGGCGTCTGCTACTAAAAGTCATATTTCATTTAATGCTATAAAATATATTTCAATTGTCTGCCATACTAAGCACTGGTTGTCTTAAACTTTTCTTTTGTACTTGGTATAACGCGAAAGCGTTCAGAAACAAAGTAGATCCATGATTGTAATAACAACCGAAATCCATCGTTGTTGGTGATGGATACAAATACAGTTTGTATAGTTTTCTTTGCTCACAGTGTTACCGAATTGTCATTTTTAAAACATATAAAAATATAACATATTCATAATAATTATAATAAAAATATTTTTTATACTTTTATTTAAAAAAATGTTTATACATATATATGATAATGCTTTATAATCTTTTTTTTTTACATTGCAAATCGGTCAAATCACATAGGTAAAGAATGGGATTTATTATCTCCCTTTTGTTCTAATACGTAGATACACAATAGTTGCACTATTGCTTTAAGCATTTCTTTCTGGGAAAATGATCTTTCAAACGTGGTTGCCGATTTTTCTTTTTTTTAATTGGTAACATAAATGCTTGCTCTTTCTTCCTAACTAAGTTTTGCCGTGGCTGGGAAGACTATATTTGCTGAGTGTATTTCATGATTTTTTGATATGCCAATTTCACTCTTTACAGCTATGATCAATGCTGGAGTTGGCGAAAAGCAGATGAATAATATTCTTGCTGAACTTAATTTGCCAGTTGTGAGCAAGACTACATTGAAAATAAGGGAAAGAGAAATTGGTCCAACAATTGAAAAGGTCGCTAACGACTCGTGTTGGAGGGCAATTGAAGAAGAAAAAAAGATAGTCGATGAGTTGAATTCCGAAAGCAGGTATGTCCGGGGGCCATACGCAATGCCATTTCCGGAACTGGCTCTTTATTTAAATTTATAACATACTATTGCGGAAAACAACAATTTTGCAATCAGACATTGCTAACATATGCTTACAATACTTGAAAATTCCCTTCCGGAGAAATCCGGGCCCAAGACTCATAAACCTGAGTTTGGAGACCAGTCTCAAATCTCAAGCATCTGATAGGCTGAAATGGCGATTGGTTGCCATTTCAGCCAATCAGATGCTTGAGATTTGAGACTGGTTTCCAAGCTTAGTTTTATGATGTTGAACTTAGTGGCGTTTTCTTAACATAATTTTTGCAGCCTCTTTTTCAATATATTTATTTTTTCCTCTTACGTGTACAAAATACCATTATCAACAGGTTATATATAATATCATTTTATCGTTAAATAAACGTTCCATGCCGCTTTAGATTAGATTTAATTTTATACATCTAATATCATGCCGCCGGTTACACTTACTAGGTGATTGTTGTGCATGGTATAAATTAATATCTGCGGGTGCTATTGAAAAATAAGAAATGTTTAATTCATTTAAGAAATAGCAGTGAAATGATTAAAACAGTTCAGCATCGGAAAATACTGTCGATTTAAAACTTGTTTTTTTACCGGAGTGATACAATGCATTCCGTCTGAAATTTGTTTATTATGTGACAGAGAAAATTATTTGTCTGTAGACGAAAAATAATTTATCTTGAAACATCAGAAGTCCAATTCCTTGAACAATATGTAATTTCAGTAACAACGGAGTTTTAACGGAGGTATCATCCGACGGTTGCTGGCAGAAGAGAAAAACGGGCCACAGCAAAAAAAGTTTGTCAGGTATATGCACTGTTTATTTCAGAATAGAACTGACAAATTTTCTTGTACATTCCTCACTTTGTCCATACATGTTGTTCAGGTGTTCGCCAAATAAACACAAATGTTCCATTTGATTCTGATTTTTTTAGGAAAATGTGTGCATGGGGTGATGCCTCGTTAATCTGAGGAGATTACCTTTTAAATATTTGTGACAAATAAAACATCTTTTTATAAATTATATCTATGACAATTTATAAACCATCAACAATTAAAAGTATGTAAAATATTAACGTTTTCCAGGTCATGTGACTATTTTTGGAAAATGTACAAAAAAAATGCGTAGCATATGAAACTGCGATAAAGTCTTGCCGAGTATGTAAGATTGCACGACGGAAAAAGCTCGAGATCAGAAAGCACGACTGTAGAAAGAACTGGTGCGGCTCGTCGAAAGGAATGAAGCCTTTTTTAACAGTGAGATGTCTGCAAAAATTAAAGCAGCATAGTCTCAATGTTAAGAAAATAACAATGGATGACGACTCGTCAACGTACGTTAGAGCCAAACGAGCTTTGTTCCCAGATCTTAAAAAAAGTGGCGACAAAAATCACGTTTTGAAGAACATGGCAAATGGACTTTTCAAAATGAAACAAAATCATAAATCATTGACAGTTGGAGTTATAAATTATTTGAGAAAATGTTTTTCATACGCAATATCCCAAAACCAAGGTAATCCCATAAATTTAAAAAGAAATATAAGCGCAATCATCCCACACGCATTTGGTGATCATAAGATCTGCAATACTGACTGGTGCAGAGCCCAGAATGAAGAATATGTGCATTCTTCATTGCCAAATGGCAAAGATTTACAAGGACGCTGCACTACTCGGAATCTGAAAGTCTTGACTTCCGAGTAGCTGCAACAGTTTCTCAGAAAAATGAAGGACATGGGTATATTGTTACGGCAAATAAGATATTTATGTATTTTATATTTTTTTAATTCGTTAGAAGTTAGTATTTTAATTTCAATCGTTAAACGTTCTGTAACTCGTATTTACTCATATTCCATGATCTTGTCGACATTTATTCTGCAGACTAATATTGAAAATTTTAGAAAATGTTAACGATCAATTATAATAAATACACTAATAGCTAATTATGAATAAAAACATGTATTTTGATATTTCAGCCAAAGATTTCTAAATGTAATCAATGTTGAATCCTTTTATCTTAGATTAATGAAGTTCATGGATTATCGCCGGGGAAATTTACAAGTAAGCGATGTAATTCCTTGGACAAAAAGAGAAATTCTGCGGCGGAAATGCATAAATCATTAAAGCAGAAAAAACGACGCCTGCAATTAAAAGTAAGTTTCTTTTATCTGCTGTTAGGTTATATCTGAAAACAAGAAGTTAGTAATTGCTTTAAATTATTTGCTATTACAGTTTTTGTCAACCGCTGTTAAGTGCTGTTTAGGCAGACATCTTAAGAAAATTCAGAAAACAATAATTTAAGGAAAATTGAAACAGTTATAGCATTACTTTACAGTTACGGTCACTGGAGTTATTTCATTTATCGGTACACAGTTTCCGTTTCACGCGAGTTAGCCTTTCACTTGCCCTCACAAGTCCAATATTTTCCTGATTCATACTCCTTAAATAAGTTTCTGTCCCGGCTGTTAACATATGCAGTTGTCATTTAAAGGAAGAAAGGTATGTATGTGAATCGACTTCAGAGGTGAGGAAAGGGAAAACTTATGAAGTATGTATCGATGCAGCAGACGACATTACAGCGACGGATATCGAGGTCATTCCGCCGCCACCAGTTTGCACCCAGTCAACCGGAAGTCCGTCAGCTACGAAAGATTCTGTGGTTGTGTTTGACCTTGAAACAACTGGCTTAGGTATAACTACTTTTATGTACTCTTAATTAGATGTAAGGCAACTGACATTTCAAACGTCGGTGAAACGAACGAAAATAACATTCAATCCTTATTACAAAGCACATAACTTTTTACCTTTCGCAATTGCTCCAAGCGCTTTGGAATGAAACACGTGACTGATAGTTTGTTAATATTGCAGCTCTTAAACCAACAGGTTTCGTTTTATCTCAGAAAAGATAAACATGTTTTTCTTGAATTCAATTTCAGGGATGGACTCGTGCATTATACAGATTGCAGCCAGAATGTTGTCTAACAACCAGACATATACTACTTATGTAAAACCAGATTGTAATTTTATTCCACGTAAGGTGACGTGTCTAACAGGAATAGAAATGCACCATAAAACAATGTACTACAATCTTACAGCCGTCGACTCGACAGATTCAAAGTCAGCGTTTGAAGGATTTACCCAATGGCTCTCCACAGTTCAGTCTCCTGTATTGCTAGCTCATAATGCCCGTTTTGACGCAAGAATGCTTGTCCATGCATACATGTATAATAAGCATCATATTCCTTTCCCCGAAATAAGAGGCTTTTCTGACACGTTGCCATTATTTAAAGCACACTTTCCCGGTAGAAAGAGTTACAAACAATCCTCCTTGGTGACAGATTTGCTTGAAACACGGTATGATGAGCATAATGCTGTTGAAGATGTAAATTTGCTAGTTCAGTTAGTTCTTCTGATTTCAAATTTTGAAAAATTATTAAAATTATTTTTACTTAATGAAGTACAATATACAATAACATGTTCACAGAATGAAAAACTTTTTAAACATTCATACCTTATTCTAGTCGATAAAAAAGTATTGACAAAGAAGGCAGCTCAAACTTTAGCACGCAGTGGATTAGAGTCATGCAAGTTAAAGCTTGTTTACGAACGATCAGGTTGTGAGGGCTTGACGTTAATTTTGAAAGAAAGGCTGAAGAAAAGTTTCTCAAAACCACTGTCGTCATTGATAAAGTATTTTGATACCATAGCAGCTAAAACAGATGTTGATACGACACTTTTATAAATCAGTTAGATGTAAGACAGTAATGAAAAAGTACATGTAATATTTATAGGTACAATAATTGTGAATGTGTTTAAATTAACCGTACGCTGTATCATCAAACCTAGTGCATAGAAATAATGCTTAGAAAAATATTTTAAATGTAATCGTATATATTCTCTTTAATTATAGCTAGAACTGTTACTTTGATGAAGTTATTTGCGAAAATAAAGACTTCAATATACTGTGAAAACTTTCAGATTTTACTTAGATTGAACTAAGTTAATTTAAAAGTCTAATAAAAGACATGATTTTTATTCTTGTAATCTTTTCCCGTAAATCGACGTTAATTTTGACGTTAGAATTTCTAAAACGACGTTGTCACAAATATTGATGCAATTTTGTATTTCAATCGAGAATTGCAAAAAAACTGCCGGGATGACCCCCTGTTTTTTTTTAACTTATTTTCTTTAAAAATATCTCAGGATTTTGAAAATAACATAAAATCAATATGTCACCGTCCATTTAAGACAATTATAGCGCTGCAAATCGTTGGCGTCGACGTTTTTTCGACGGGCAAATGTAGACGCTCTAGCAGCATGATATTTGAAATCAAACAAAAACAAAGATTAATTTCAGATTTTTGTTTTGACCATTTTGTTAAAAACATATTCTAGTTTCATTTTATGTAAAAATGTATCTTTAAACATGCTTCAGTGTTTGTTGACAAGCGGATAACGGCAAAAATTACCAGAAAAACACTGACCGCAAGGTGGCGCTTTTCATGAAAAAGTGACCTCACATACCGAAAAAAAATTATTATTTCCAAAAAGTAAATGATTTGAGCTATCTGTGGTGTGAATTTCATTGCAATCTGCGAGACTGTCCATTTTCACTCTCCTAACGTCACGAACGTGTCCATCTACCTTAATTATTTTGTAATTTTTGCTCTTATTTTAATAACCTTAATGGTTATGGATGGGGATCACTAGCGAAATAATATATAATATTTATTAATTAAGACGTAGTATACATATGCTAAAGTTCATTTCACATATTAATCACGGGAGTAGCAATATTTCATTTAAAGTGGAACGCGAATTTCTTTGCGAATTTTTAAATTTCTTTGTAAAATTTGGTATGGTATTAATTGAAGTTGACTCCAGCATGAATCCGCAAGCCGTTTTTTCGATTAATCAAAAATTGTTTAGATATTTACCTTCAAAGTTAGCTATCAACGCCAGTTTTATGCAGTGACGTCAACGACACTCGACTAACACTTTTCAGGGGCTGGCTGAAAATTGGGGTTTTCAATTTCATTTATTTTTTCAGAGATAAATTGACACTGGAAATTGCATTCCGGTGATAAAAGATTTAACATATTGTGACAAGTTTTGGCAACGCTGTATAATGTTAAGCGCCGTTTTCGCGTTAAAATGAACGTCGAGTTTTGCCTTTTTCTGTCGACTTTTTCAAAATTGTGAAAAAATTCCGTTATTTAATTTTTGATTTATTTTGCTTTAAAAGTTTGAAAAAAAGCAATTCTAATCGTATAAGCGAATAGAATTTGGGGGTCACGGACTTTGTTATTGTGTTATTACCATTTTAAGTACCCCTTTTGAAAAAAATACTTTATATTTTAAAATTTTATTTAAAAAAATAGTTCATCAATAAAAAAAAATGCAAAAAGACACCATAGAGAAAGTTGAAATTAATTATCAAATAAAAATGACATCTAATTGATTTCTCTTTTGTTATTTTGTCAAAAATATGTTTAAAACGCTACTACGGGTAAAAACAAACATTCCAAAATGCGTACTAACGTCATTTCCTTCTATTAGCACGTTACACTTATAATAATCGTGTATTTTGATGTTATACTAACAATTTCATAAATTCTGTTGTTTATTTCTAATGTTGTCAAAGCATTTTCGCAAAGGTGTGTTAACCTAATTTAATTGTGTTCTTAATTATTAAAGAAACGCACACGGTTTGATTAAAACTGTTCACATCTCTAGTCTATGCAAGAAATAGAAATACTGTAGCGCCTAAATTTGGGATCGGTGACGCCTAAAATAATTAAAAAAATATTTCGTAGCCCCAGCAGATCTCTATAAAATGAATATCTATACATTCTAATAAGCTAAATGCCTTATTTTGTCTTGTAAACCGTTAAAAAATGACACATAATACATTAGCCGTGCGTATGTTTGATTTGTTATTATTTTCTTCAGATATACATATTCTTTTTTATTCTTTTTGCTTGTAAGCTGCAATTTCAAATGGTTGACATTTGAAACTTGAAACTTTGTAACGAGAGTTATTCCATTTACCCATATACATTGTATTTCATATTGTGCAAATTCTAAATTCTTTTATGACTGATCGAAGTGTTCAAAGTTTTCTCATAAAAACGTTCGCAAAGAAAGTATAGAAAAGGAATAGTCAAGTTGTTAAGTGGTATGTTGCTTGAACTTTTGTTTGTGACAGTGAGAATCGCACACAGTGAGAAATAAGCCAACAACGGTGACGGCCGCGTGACGCCCCTTGTTTTCTTGTTTAAATGTAATTTCTCGGAAACGGCTGCGAAAAATACACTGACCACGTAACATGTGGTTCCTGTACGTGTCTGTTTTTGTCCGCCGCCATCGATTGCTAAAAATGTAAAAAAACAGACCGGAAATTTCATGCTTATGTGCCGTGTCCGCGGTTATGCGCGATAAGCGAGTTTTACTCTCTCGACAGTTTATAGAAAATTGCCACGAGACAAAGAAGATTGCTTTTAAAAGCAATTTAGAAATAATTCAAAATTCGTTTAACTCTTTCCTAAAATATATATTTACGCCTTTGATCGCATTAGCAAACAGCGTAGATCCAGATCTGCTGACACATCCGATCTAATCGATTTCTCTTGTTTGTCTGATCAGGATCTTCACAGCTTTTTGGTCAGAAATAACCTAATCAATCAAAAAGCGAACAGTGTAGATCTTTATCCTGATCGGGATCTACACTGTTCGTCCATGCCATTATTAGGGGTTTATATGATCGGGATCTATACTGTTCGTCCATGCCATTATTAGGGGTTTATATGATCGGGATCTACACTGTTCGTCCATGCCATTATTAGGCGTTTATATGGAGGAAAGGGTAAAGTAAAATTTAAAAATTAATATTTGTAATACTGCAAACAATTTCTGAATATAATATAAAGTTTGTATTGTACTACGATTTTTGTTTTGTAATATAACAGTAGCTGCTACCGTGATGCAATTCTTGAACACTGCATTGTTTCTCTTGTAATACATTAATTGAGATTTCGCGTAATTAATATGAACTGGTTGTAATAATTTTACACATATAGACTGGTTATAGACTGTTTTTCATCTACCCCGAAATAACCTAGTGTGTCAATGAATTTGATAAGCGGCATCAAAATTTTCATTTCGAGTCAGTCGCAACATTGTGCCAAGTGAAGCCAATACAATTACATGTACAAAGACACGTTTTGCTCATTTCATTTTATTACTGTAGGTTCATGTTGTTTTACCGGGACCAGTTTTCGCGCATGAGCCATTGCGGTGCCATGAATCTGCACAGTTATACTAATCTCAGAAGCATGCATGATACCCTAACACATGTTAAATTTCACTGCACTTGTATTTCACGCACGTTTTCTAGCGCGAATTACGCGAAAATTAAACCTCCATGAAATATAATGATACAACAGTATCTCCCGAGGTTTCTCGTCGCAGTTAGCCTTATGACGAGGATTTAGCCAAAAAGCCGGGTTTAATATTATAAATTTAAAATTATCGTGCAACATATGTAAGGCGCGCTGACAAAAAAAACAACAACAACTTAACAATGTAAACTCAAAAAATGTTAAATTATCGAGCGAATTTACCAGCCCTTAAAACAGCATATGTTGTGTAAAAATATGTTTTATTCATTTTTTGTTGTTCTTAAATGACCATAAGACATTGTAATTTCTGTAATATTGCAGAATTTAAATAAAGTGACATAAACTTACAGAAACGTCATTTTACTTTACACGTTTTTTTTAAGGGGAGGGGTGCTGAAAACGGACATGGCGCAATGGAAGTCGGTGTACCTCATATTTTATTCGCTTATGCGATTGGAAAAAAATAAAAACATATTAAGTGAATATTTCAAAATTTTGAAAAGTCGACGGAAAAAAAGAGACAAAACTCGACGTCCACTTTAACGCGAAAACGGCGTTTAACGGCACACAACGTTGCCAAAACTGGTCACAATATGTTAAATCTTATATCACCGGAAAGGAATCTTTAGTGCCAATTTATCTGTGAAAGAATAAATGAAACTGAAACCCCCAATTTTCAGCCAACCTCGAAAACGTGTTTGACGAGCGTCGTTGACGTCACTGCAGAAAACTGGCGTTGATAGCTAATTTTGAAGGTAAATATCCAAACAACTATTTGATAAATCAAAAACCGGTGTGTGGATTCATGCTGGAGTTATCTTCAATTAATACCATACCATATTCTACATAGAAATTTAAAAATTCGCGAAGTGTCGCGTTCCACCTTAATGACATATTTCATTTGGATCTGCGATGTTAACGCTTGGCACGGTTTTTTATTTGAGCTTCCTAGCTGTCCTAACAAAATAGTTATTAAAACAAAATCTTGCAAAGATTGTTGTTTTATTTTTGTTTGTTTTCCCTCGCGAAAATCTGTTGTTTTCTTCAAAATCTGCTAGACATGTGTTTACGCCAAAATGGATTGTTTTAATTTTCTGGAAAAATATGTTCATGATAAAACGTTCTGTCGCCAAAAAAATAAGGTTTAAGCTCAATTCTTGTGGCTGATGTACTATTAAGTCATTTTTGGTGGCTGTTGTTTAGTAATCTCCTACACAGAGCCATACCGTTCCTTACTCCTGCTACGATAAACTTATTGTGTCAAGACAAAACTAGGCTCTTTGGTGCATTTTTGCACAAAAGTGCTTGGCTTAATGTATTTATCTATCATGTACCAAAAAGTCATTACCTCCTACTTTATGTAGATTTCAGCATTGTATTGTTAATCTTGTTAAACTGTGTTTGTTCCAAATATACAATAACAATATACAGTTAATCCAGATGTTCCCGTGAAGATTCAAGATCTGTCAGCAGTAGTAAATGCAACCGATTCAATTGCATTTAAATGCGTACCCTTGTTTTTCATTACTTGTTTTTTTTTAACAAAAAAACAGCAGCAAACAATTGTGTCACTTTGCCATAAAAACAAACATTATTCCCTTCGGACGAAAAAAAAACTTCAAAACGTTGTTTCAAAAATAGTTTGACGGAACGTCAAAAGGTAGTGTTTCCTCCTAAAACATATGGATAAGGCGGTTCAATTCTGATGCCACAGAAATCAAAAGATTTGAAAACATTATTGTTATATATCAAAATAAACGTATAACATTGCAGGATTTAATTGTGCAAAAATTATTTTTTAATGATATTTTTTACGTAAAACGAGTCGTCGATATTCATATTGACCTGACAAAATTCAAATGTCCCATGTTATATTTGCAGCCATCCTTCGTAAATGATGCGTCAGTGGGCCGTTAAAAGACAGGGGTTTTAACACTTGTCGACTGCAACGTGCCATCATTTACCTATATTTCTATCAAAGTTGTTTTGGAATAAAAGCATTATTTACGAGCGAATGAACAAAAATTTGAATAAAGGAAATGTGTCCCGTGCGCGGTAAAATATTTTAGTACAGTTTTTGATAACATAGGTGACATAAACTTTTTGTCATTCAAGCTTACATTTTTTCCATGAAAATACACTTTTCATCTTGTTTGTGAAATTCACTGATTTTTTAGAAAGTCATTAAATTTTACATTATTTCCGTAATCCGTAAAATTGTTTGTCCTTTCAAATGCACTGTATATAAACCGACTGTATCATCTACCCGATATAGCGCACTGATTGTCTCAAAAACATAGTAAACAGTTCAAAATGAGAAGATTTTGTATGTATTGTAATAGGAATCCAAACGACAAATGCATGTTCAACAAGCAATTCTCGTAGCAATTGTTTTGAAAGACGTTATTACATTTTTTGTGCAATATACTTTACAAAAAAATCGCTTAAATCACTAACACAAAGTACCTTTTGCACTGTGTACTGTTATAAAATCAGCGTTATGTTTATGTTTAAACAGGTTTTGAGAGGTATTCGCATGCTATCGATGATAAAACATATCATTTTTATTCTTACCATAATAATAATACCATAGCTGATCAATTAAACATCAAAACATTAGACCAAACATGCATGTAGCTTCGACCCAGACTGTATCATTTATTGAACATGTTAACTCAATAATTTGTATGTTTCTAGTGATCTATGTGTATCAGTTATGGCGATTTTTTAAAGATGATTTTAGTATATTTTTCGGATTTAAGAACAACGGCTTGATGTAAAAACATGTATTAAAAGTGCTTCGTACAGAGATATGTGATACGTTATGAAATATAAGGGCATCCGTGCCTTTATATACTGCGGCGACACGAAACAATTGGATCTACCTGACTTCATTAGTTAATACCCAGGTTAATCTGAAAACTAGAATTGACAACAAGCGATACTTAATGTCGTCCCAAAATGTTTTGGATTTGATAAACATAGTCTGAGGTTTTTTAAAAGCAACAGTTTCGAAACTGAAGGTTCACAAGTATAGGCGTGACATACAAATTCTGAGGCAAAGCAAGTTATTTAATGCTGATATTTTAAGCTGATTATAAACCCTTTACTCAATGTACGACCAATGTAGATCATCGTCAGCTGGAACATCCATGTCATTTGATCGGAATATACAATTGTCACTTGTTTTCAGAAATATTTTAATAAATGTAATGGCAAACAGTGTACAGCAAAAACAAGGTATTACATATCCCACGGAGTAAAGGGTCAAATGGAACTTTAGCAAAGGAATCAATGTCTTGTTTTCCGCCCAAGGATTGACTATCACAAAGGTCTTCCCTTAAGAGTCAGGTATGCTCCCATGCTGATTTCAGTTAAAAGAAATTAACGAATTCGCATTCTAACATATTCTCATAATACATTTATTCTAGCCATTTAAAACATTGTTTTGACAACCGATTTGTGAAAACTATGTGAATGCAAATTTCAGTTACAAAACCTGACATTTTAATTTTTATACAAGCCTCCAAACTAACAATAACCTATAGTCACTATTGTTTTTTCATTCTGTTTTATTATTTTAAAGTTCTTTTCTTCGTGGTTTTGTACGCCATGATATATTTTTATTCCAAATATACCCGATTTGTATAGACAATATATGTAGACGAACTGCTCCATCTTACCTAAAAGCATACACTTGATAAAATCAGCAAATGCGCATTGCCATAAGTGATACAGATTATTGGAAAATCATTCAACGAAGATCGCACTACATGATACAACAGAAATAGGTGTGTTTGCTATAAATGATAGAAGTATGATAATGCTATAGATGATACAGTCATTACGAAACACACCCCTCAAACATTTTAATAATTTACACTATCTATACATTTAAAGCAATATTGTAATGTTATAATATTTATATTAATGTCATAGAGTCATATAACTAGTACGTATTCGTGCATCAGAGCGTTTATTTGTAAAAAAATAACAGTATTTTGATACAATCATGTGGGTCATTTGCCAGACCTTCTTGTGATAAAATGCAATTTTGCAAGTTTTTATTCCTATATATGCGCAAAACAAATGGTATTACAACCAATAAGGACTATACAAAATATAACGTACTTGTTTTTGTTGAAGGTACTTAAAATGATCCTAATAATTCCGTTTTCAATGTGTTATTTACGAATTGTTTATATCGCAGCCATGCAATCACCTCGCTATATCCGGCATATGATACAATCGGTTTATATACAGTGAAATGTCCCCAAATAAGAAAACTGCATCATACTTGTTTACAGATAACTAAACGTTGTTCCTTTATTGAAATAACATGCGTTGTATTTAAAAAGTAAGTTGTCAATAATATTAAACTTTTTCTTGCGATTATGTTGCTATATAAATGATTTTACTTTTTTGCTTAGTTATTTTTTTCTTTAGCAAAATAATTTGTCCGCACCCAGTGTCCCTTGACGTTAATGTAAGCAAAGTTGACGTTAGTATATACTAATTAGTTAAATGCTTTTGAAATAAATCAACATACTAGAATATTTTGCAGTCACTTACAATTTCTTGACCAGGTATAATAATTAGACAGGAAACTTTCATTTTTGAGGATTTTTTTTTCGTTTTATCCGATTTCCTTTCCCATAGATTAACGGCCTAGTACGTCATATAAATTTTTAAAGATTAAAATATGGTAAAATAGAAAGAAACAAGAGCTGTCACTTGAAATTAACATATGCCCCGAAATGCAGCTTTGAAATCAAATAGGTATACATATGTAATAAATAAACATATGTAATGAAAAATATGCTTGTGGAAGACAAAACATACTGCATGCATATAAAGTGAAAGATGAAAGGATCATATGTTTCAAATCTGTAGTAAGTATATAGTTAAATAAAGTTAAATATTACATTTTTTTTAGAAAATTTGAAGATTATTGGGGAAATTATCCTGAAAAATGATTATTAGAGTTATGGACCTTACTACATATGATGTGGGTAATATAAACAAGAGGGCCATGATGGCCCTTTATCACTCACCTGAGTACAACAAAGTTGTGTTGTACAAGACCCAACGTCTCGATATGGTGAACATTTACACCAAGTTATTTTAAAATCCAATAAGAAACAACAAATCTACAGCTTGGAAAAGAAAATGCTATTTTTCGTAACAGTGACCTTGACCTTTGACCTACCTGCATGGGTATTGTAAGCAACACATCCCTTTGTCATGGTGAACATTTATGTAGAGTTATTTTGAAATCACTTCATTCATTAGGAATTTACAGCCCAGACAAGAAAATGTTATTTTTAGTAACAGTGACCTTGACCTTGGACCAACAGGCATGGGTATTCTACGCAAAAGTACACCTTGTCATGGTAAACATTTGAGTCAAGCTATTTTAAAATCCAATGAGAAATAACAAATTTACAGCTTGGACAAGATTTTTCTATTTATAGTAACAGTGACCTAGTTTTGACCCCATGTGACCCATACTCAAACTCGTCCAATTAATAACTGGGACATATGTTCTGACCAAGTTTCTTTACAATCTGATAATCAGAGTAAAAATGTGACCACTAATAGTGTAAACAAGAAAATTCTATTTTTAGTAACAATGACCTAGTTTTTGGACCCAGATGACCCGTATTCGAACTTGTCTGAGAAATCGATGGGACAAACATCCTGAAAAAGTTTCATGACAATCAGAGCAGAAATGTGACCTCTAGAGTGTTAACAAGAAAATTGTATTTTTAGTAACAGTGACCTAGTTTTTGAACCCAGATGACCTATATTGGAACTCGTCCGAGAAATCATCGGGACAAACATGCTGACCAAGTGTCATGACAAGGCCACTGTTCGTTGATTTTTCGTTTCTCAGATCCCGCCGACTCTAATTTCCGCTAAAATGGAAAAAAAATAAAATTGAAAATGACCAAAGAAAGACAAATTTTCCCGAACCTTTTAGCGATTGACTGTTTCACTGCGCATGTCTGTACTTTCAGCAGACAGCGACAGTCGTTCATTTTCTGATAACGACGGAGAAAAAGTCTATTTTGGCAATTGTCATCAAAATTTAGTGCAGTTTAACCTCCGAAAATATCCTATTATCACGACTCGATATTTTTTCAAGCACAAAACCAAGATGGATGCGCCCATCAATTCCGTGTTTACAACAACATGGTATGTTGGACCGTATTTGGTACAAAAACGAATATGGTACAAATGTACCATATTCGGTCGAATATGGTACAAATGTACCATATTCGTACCGAATATGGTACAATTTTCGACCGAATATGGTACAAACATTGTACCATATTCGGTTGGAATAAGTTTTTCTATGCTCGCCAAAACGTATTTGGTACATACCAAAAAAACTCATAAAATGAAAATGGCCTACGTATATGGTACATAAATTATGTATTTCTTAATAAATGAAATAGTCTGCCGATGTGTAAACTTTTTTTCAAACTCAAATACATTGTATTAACCTAATATTGGAAGTGACAAAAGTATCATCATCATCATCATCATCATCATCATCATCATCGTCGTCGTCGTCGTCGTCGTCGTCGTCGTCGTCGTAACTAGCAGTAACAGAAACAGCTAACCTAACCACACTTTACATGGATTTTGCTGGTTGTGTAACTGTTTCGCCGGCTAGCTTAGTCGGTTGCGCGTCAGATTGGCACGCAGGCGGCCTGGGTTCGATTCCCGGGCGGGCCAGATACTTTCGTGGAGATTGGTCACGAAATGATTTCTACGGCCATTCTTCCCCTACCGCTGTTTCAAGTAGGGCAGTTGTCAATTACTGGCGAATGTATCTGCTTAGTACTGGTTACTAAGTACTAGTACTCTAAGACTAGAGACGTGCTTGCTCGAGGTAACTCTGTAAAAGTTTGAGGATTATCGCATTTTGGTTATGTTCATAGAGTGTGAACTTGTAAGGGTAAAGGTAGGCGAGCAAATCCATGAAGCGCGCCAGCGCTTCTTGGAAAATTTGATCGTTTAATACCCCTCGGTATTAATGCTTATATTTTAATACATTTTAATAATAATTGGTAGGTTTTGTCCAGATATGATTGCTTTAAGCAAACGTCGTTGCAGGAATGTCGACGTCGCATTCGATTGGTCGAATGACGTCGCGTCAGCCATATTAATGATTTCGTGCATTGTTTGGGTCAATCTAAAACTTCTGACAAGAAGATATTGCATGAGAAAATCCGAAAAATAAACAAGAAATTGGGCCGAAAAAATAACTAACGAAATTCATATTTCATGCATTTGCAGTTGTTTTACGATAGAATTTCTTCGATATAATTCAATATCCTTTGGTCAGTAGTTTTAGATTGACCCAAACAATTCACAAGATCATTAATAGCAATTTTCAAATTTTTAAAACTTTTTTTTTCGAAAGTGTATTTTCACCAAAATCCGATTTAAGAGATTTTGAGCTCTTTTAAATGAATATATCTCTCCAAAAATAAGGATGTTTGACTGGCTGCTTTAGACAGGTGTGACTGTATTCCTAAACATTACTTTGTAAAGTTGATTTGTCGTTCTGACGTCATATTGCTGAGAAGCCGACAAAGCTTTGAAGTTTCCGATTTTTTCTTTGATAACGTGCCGCTTTAAAAAGGCGGGAATTTTGCACACGAGTCTTACTCAGAAGTCAGTAACCATATTTGACTTGGCGGTCGGCAAGAAAAGTTGTGATTTTCGACTAGAAAGAATTGAAATCCAAACTTTCTTCAAACTTCAAAAGAATTCTTGACAGTAAGTACTGTACATAATTTTAATTTTCAGTTGTCTTAATATGCATTGATGTTTTAACATGCATTGATTTTTATGTTTTATGCCCCCCCCCCCCCCCCCCCTCAGAGTGCATTTGCAGTTGTCCGTCCGTCTATCCAATTGTCCGTGGCATTCCTTCCGGGTGCGTAACTCCTAAACTGCTAAAATATTTAAGCTACAGTCATGAAACTTCATGAAAAATGTTGTCCATCATCAGCTCTCAAGATACATTTCAGCTCACCTGAGCACAAAGTGATCAAGGTGAGCTATTGTGATGGCAAGTTGTCCATCGTCCGTGCGTGCGTGCGTCCGTACGTGCGTCCGTCAACAATTTCTTCAAACGATTTCTCCTCCTAACCCGCTAAGCCAAATTCAATGAAACTTGGCAGGAATAGTCCTTGCATCAAGCTCTACCAAAGTTGTTCAAAGAATTCCATTTCATGAAGAACTCTGGTTGTCATGGCAACGAAAAGGCAAATCATAGTGAAATCTTTAAAAATATTCTTGTCCGAAACTGCAAGGCCTTGAGGTTTGATATTTGGTATGTGACATAATTTTGGTATGTGACATAATTTTGGGGTCCTATACTAAGATTGTTCAAATTATGCCCCTGGGGTAAAAATTGGCACCGTCCCGTGCCTGTGTTGGGACCCTGTCTCCAACCCGCTGGGAGGGGGGCCGGAGGTCCAGCACAAATATGGCGGTTTCATATAACACGCCATATGAAGTGGGCCTCATCGAGGGCCCCCCTCCCAGCAGACCGGAGACAGAGCCCCAAGGCTGATAAGTGAGGATGGGATGATGACGATGATGATGATGATGGCACAGAGTGCATCACTAAAACCGTTCAATCACTGGGGGCTGGAAATGTAACCTTAATGCTTCAACGTTGAGATCCAGCTCCCTTGATGCATAATTCAGTGGAACATAAAATGATGAAATTTACCCCTGTGTGACGTTAAATCTTATTTTTAAAATTTGAACAACTGCGGTGCTATATACATATTTATAACAAACGGCACCTTCCCAGGACCATGTTAAAAAGAATGAGTAACTAATAACATATATACTATATTTACACTATAAAACAAGGGTGATTTTGCCACACAGGGGTAGTGATAAGATCATTGAAGATGAAGACATGGCCAGCTCTTGTTTCTCATGTTAAATTTAAACTTACTTGGTCGTTGTTCCTTTCTACGGCCATTCTTCCCCTACCGCTGTTTCAAGTAGGGCAGTTGTCAGTTACTGGCGAATGTATCTGCTTAGTACTGGTTACCCGCTTACACCAGAGTGTAAGCATGCCCAGGAACGGTGCGTAGGTTATCTGACCGCTGTGATATGACTGAAATACTGTTGAAAACGGCGTAAAACCCAAAAACAAACAATGGTCGTTGTTCCCTAGGTAACAGCATGACTTGACCAGAGGTTTGCGGTAGGGTATGTTCCACTCAGGTCAGTTCTGCATGCCCACCTGCATGTTAATTGTACATGGTGAGCCTGTTCCTTTAAAGTTTGGGGTTCAGGGATGCTGTATGGTGGGTTTTTGGGGGAGGCCGATGCGAGGTTGCCGAGGCACGGATACCATTCAGTTTTTCAATTTTTTATTTGTTTTATTCCTAGTTTTCCTATTTGGGTTTGTTCGAAATTTACGAAATTGGCGTAGGAGTCTGTGTGCTTCCTAAAGTGCCAGACACATATTCCTGGGGGGGGGGGGGCATTTTATAAATGGGGGACACCTCGGCACATATATTTAACAGGCCTGTGAGGTGCCTTATAATTAAGGGAGGGCCAAGCATGGGGCCACCTGAGCGAGAGGTCAGGTGTTCTTACTCCCATTTATAATGTTTAATATGTCAGAGGACAGAATGCTCTGAAAGAACTTGAATGGGGCCTTTAATGTTAGTGAGTGACTGGCACTGAAGTACATATTTAGGAAGCACACAAGGCTCCTTGAGTAGACACTATGTCTAATAGACATTATTTAAATCTTACGGTATTATCATACCGGTAACCCATGACCAGCGGAGTCGCACAACCGGGACCTGGACAGTCCAAGCACACGCAGGGCGGCCCCACTGGCCATAGAATTATGTATTATTTCTATTTAAAACTATTTATTTATGACGTTCTAGTATAACATTATATCCGCATCCGTAAAAAATCGAAACAGTTCAGAGTTCGAGGACCTATTCCATGTATCCGTAGTCCGCAGTACGCATCCGTATACGCATCCGCATCCGCAAGTCGAATCGCTCAGCGAGCGATTCGTTTGCGGATATGCGGATGCGGACCCTTTTTGCGGACAATTCTAATTACACCTAGTTAATTATTTTCAATTGAAATACACCAAAATTGGTATTTTTGTCCTATTTATTGAATATTTACATAATATACATCTGCATACTTCTACTGTTTCATTTTTGTTAACTTTTCTTCTGAAAACAAAATGCACGAACTCCCAAGCCAAACATTGGGCAAGATTTGCCCATGAAAACAGACATTTATTTTAAAGATTCATAAATAAATTATATGCCGACTGGTAAAGCTTGTCAGACGTTAGCATTTCAAATTGCAATGCTTTTTTAGTTCATTTACGTTCAAATGACTGTGTGGATTTCCATATAACCCAGAAAATAAACGCTAATCACTGTAAAATGAAAATTAAAGTAAAAGGCAGCATAAAATAAATGAAAACATACTTGAAATACTTATACTGTAATTAAAGGGTTAAGACAGAGGGCAGCTTAGACATTTTACTTACAAAAATGATTACGTATGCGGGTACATGGAATATGGCACCCGCACGATAACTCTGCGGATACAGTTACTGATACGGGTGGCTACGGATGCGGGTGCGTATGCGTGTACAAGAAATAGACGGCATTCTCTAGAGGTCTTCTACCAAGGTTGTTCGAATATTGCCCCTGGGTTTAAAATTGGCCCTGCTCTGTCGGACAGTATTTGGTACAAAAACGCTTAGTTTAACTATATAATTATTATATAGAGAAATTTAAAAATATATATCTTTTTCTCTAAAACCACTTTGCCCAGAGCTTTGATATTTGTTATGTGACATTTTCTATTGAACTTTCGACTTTTGATGAATTAAACCTTGACCAAGTGACTTAATTTTGAAGCTTTTGCCTTTATTTTCCTTACAGTTATTACAGCTCAATCTGATTTGGGTGAAAAATACACTTTCGAAAAAAATTGTTTCAAAAGTCGCTATTAAAGTATTAATGATTTTGTGAATTGTTTTCGGTTAATCTAAAACTACTGACCAAAGGATATTGAATTATATCGAAGAAATTGTATCGTAAAACAACTGAAAATGCATGGAAAATGGATTTCGCGTTAGATCTACTAACGCGATATTTTCGGCCTATTCCATTCCTATTCAATAAATAGGACAAAAATACCAATTTTGGTGTATTTTAATTGAAAAATAAAAAATCTTGTTATTTTTTCGGATTGTATTTGATGTCATGCAATGTCCTCTGGTCAGTATTTTTAGATTAACCCAAACAATTCACAAAATCATTAATAGCGACTTTTGGAAACAATTTTTTTCGAAAGTGTATTTTCCACCAAAATCAGATCGAGCTCCTTTAATCTGTAGATTTGAACATTTTAAATTTTATGGAGTTTATAGGTCTTTGACCTTCGAACCCTGCCTAGTCGTGACTTCTGGTGAGCGACCTAGGCCCCCAGGGCCCCTTCTTTATATCCCTTCCATCCACGTAGCATTGGTTTCTACAGACCGTTTGTCCGTTGACCGCCATAAGTTTGCCCGCTATTTTTCCCCTGAATTTGAATTCGGTTGGATTTCAATGAAACTTTACATGAAGTACTTGCTACTTTCATTGCGCATATTGCCCGGAAGTTCGGATTGTAAATTTTAGCGGAGCTATCAGACGAGTGATTTTAGC
Organism: Corbicula japonica; assembly: GCA_038501625.1. Taxonomy (NCBI): domain Eukaryota; kingdom Metazoa; phylum Mollusca; class Bivalvia; order Venerida; family Cyrenidae; genus Corbicula; species Corbicula japonica. The sequence goes on along the minus strand of JAZAYU010000363.1, from coordinate 275,950 downwards.
TCAGCTCATGTCGTGAGACATTCGTTTTCGACACGCGGTGTTCAATACAAGCTCTATTAACTAATGAAGTATAAATGTATAATAACTTATTATATTATTTCAGATGAAGGAAGCAATTAGGAGAAAAAGGAAGCAATTAGGGTGCTTGCCCAGGTCGAAGTACGACATTATTGTCAGATGTTTAAACGGATCGTTCGATGTCCCTGTGAAGAAACGGACACCTGAAGAGAATAATTGTTTGGCCATGATTAGAAAACGTAAGGACTTCGAGCTTGGTGACCGGGGTTCTTTATTGTGTGGCGGAAAGCAAGTCCTTGTGAAAGAAGATCTTCCTAGATTTGTTGAGAAGATGTTCATGGAAAACAAAGGATGTGGAGCAAGGGTTATTTACAACAAACTGAAAGTAAATTACACGGGGTTCTCGGAACAAGCTATCCTTGAAATACTGTACAATAGCAAGTATTACCATGAGAAGTATCCGAGATTTACAAACAAGCCAACGCCAAAGACAATTACAGAAGAGGAACCAGGCAAAAGATGGCAGATTGACATAATTAACATGAAAAATCAAAGTGTTAGCTACAAGGGGTCCACATACAGTTATATTCTACAAGTCGTGGACGTTTATTCTAGGTACGTTATGCCAAAACCCCTGAAAACGAAGAGTTCGCGTGAAGTTGCAAAGGCATTAGAGGACGTGTTGATGGTTAACCTTGCCCCTGACATCATCCAATGTGACAACGGACTGGAATTTAAAGGCCCTAGTATGAAACTTTTGTTGAACAAGTACAACATCAAAATGATCAATAGTAGGCCGTATCATCCTCAATCACAGGGCAAGTGTGAAAGGTCAAACAGTGTTATAAAGGCCAAGATTCTATTTGCAACAAAAAGTAAACGTGGATTTAACTGGGTCGAAGGGCTTCAAGATTTAGCCTATGCCATAAACACAAGTTTCAAACGAGTTCTTGGGGGTCTCACGCCCTTTGAAGCCTACTACGGAAGAAGTCATGTTTTTACCAAAGAACGTCATAGTTCTCGTGAAATAAAGAAAACCATACGGCGAGCAAATAAAAAGGCTTACAGGTCGCTGTTGAAAAACGCAACTTCCCCAAGCAAGTACAAAGTAGGAGAGACAGTATTAATTCGCTATCCCTTTCGAAAATCCAGGGTGCCAACCAAAAGATATGTTATCGAAGGCAAGGTAGAAAAAGTAAAACGAAATGGTGTTTATATCGTGTCATTTCAAGTACCGAACAAACCCGAACTTGGATTCGTAAGCAAATCGGTTGGGGTCGAAAACATGACTAGCCTAACTGTTGCGTTAGAGAAACAACGAAAAATTAAAAAACATTCATTAAAACAGAACCGCTCAGAGAAACAAAATCACAGAACCAAGTACTATCATGTTTTAACACACCATGAAAATCTGCAGTTGTTGGATGGGGTGAATATTGCCATGGACCCAAATCCGGATGGAAATTGTCAATTTGCTGCTATATCGCATCAACTTGGTAAAATTGGTATATACAAAGACGTAGATGCTTTACGTAAGGAAGCAGTCCATCACATTGTAGAAAACAGATATTTCTATGAAACTTTTGTCTATGATGAAACATTTGATGAATACGTTAAGAATATGTCTAAGAATGGGACATACGGCGACAACCTCACGCTCATTGCACTTATGAGAGAATATAATTTGCAGTGCCTGGTAGTTTCTACCCGAGGACTAGAACACTCATCAATTGTGTCAGCAGATGGAAAGTTCGATGGTGATGTTGGAACAATTGCATTGGGGTATTTCCCAGAAGGATTTGGCATGCATTACGTTAGTATCCGTATCAATCAACGCGTGTACAAGGACATAATATCACGCTTAGAACAGTCGTATGACAACGGTGACTCTGGCGACAGCGCTGCGTCTGGCGACAACGCTGCGTCTGGCGACAACGGTGACTCTGGCGACAACGGTGACTCCGGCGACACCGCTGCGTCTGGCGACAACACTGCATCTGGCGACAACGATGACTCTGGCGACAACGATGACTCTGGCGACAACGCTGCGTCTGGCGACAACGGTGACTCTTGCGACAACGGTGACTCCGGCGACAACGGTGACTCTGGCGACAACGGTGACTCCGGCGACAACGGTGACTCCGGCGACAACGGTGACTCCGGCGACAACGGTGACTCTGGCGACAACGGTGACTCCGGCGACAACGGTGACTCCGGCGACAACGGTGACTCCGGCGACAACGGTGACTCTGGCGACAACGGTGACTCCGGCGACAACGGTGACTCTGGCGACAACGGTGACGTCTCTGTGTGTTCAGCCCTGAAAGAGCTTCAAGATATGATAAACAATAGGAGGGCACAGAGGCGAACGACTTTTCCATTTCTGATGTTACCACTTCACATTCAAGTTGAAATTTTTAAGTTCTGCATACAATCAAACCCGTCAATCCAGTTTGTGTTGGCGAAGGTCGGCAAACCCTTTAGAGATTTAATAAGGTCAATGAGTTTGCAAACACCTAGAATTTACATTCGGCCGGATATTGGACTAGATACTAGTAACAGAAATCCTGTTAGCGTTCGTTTCCTATTAACAAGAGCGGGCAGAAACAGCGGTCTTATTTCGGCAATAAAAGAAATCATCAAGGGGCCAAAATGGGCAAACGCATGGCTGCGTTTGCGTGTTAGTGGAATCGGTTGGTATGATATCATAGATGTCATGTACAGACATTACAGGTGAAATATACATGTATATCGGTGTTTGGAAACCTGTTATGTTATTTTTGTGATTGATGATTATGTTCTTCTACCGGAAATTTGTTGTCATTTGCTCATTTAATGGTAACTTTTTACGAAGCACATTTGGGATATTTTGGCTGCTACTAAAATGAATGTATATATGTATATTATGTCTGGTCAAAATGCTACAGTTGGATTAAAATTTAAATGCTGTTCTATGTTCTTCAATATTACTTTGAAAACTCCTGTCAGTATACCAATAAATGAAAAAAGTACAAGTTTGTTGAATCTCTTGAATGAAACAAATTATAAAATACAAAATGTAAAATGAATATGTGATGATGATGATGACAAAACATTTGTGATGATGATGATGGTAAAAAAAATTGTGATGATGATGGTGGTGGTGATGATGATGACAGTGGTTATGATGATTGGGGTTTGATGATTGTGGTGATGATGATGATGATAATGATGATGATGATGATGATAACAAACGTTTTGGGATGATGATGACAGCGATGTTTATCGGACGATGATGATGGTTATAATGATGATGATAAGATTTTAGATGATGATGACGGCGATGTTTATCGGCCGACGATGATGATAATGATGATGATGATAACAAAATATTTGTGATGATGATGATGGCGATGTTTATTGGCCGATGATGATGATGATATTCTCATCGTCGTCATCATCATCACAACATCCTCATTATCGACCGAAAACATCGCTGTCATTATCATCACAAAAAAAAAATTTTGTGATCACCATTACGATCATGATAATGGATATGATGATGTTGGTTTTGATGGTGATGATGATGGTGGTGTTGGTGAAGATAACAACGATGATGATCATTGGGGTGTTGATAATTGATGTGATGATGATGATGATGATGATGATGATAACAAACGTATTTTGATGATTATGACAGCGATGTTTATCGGTCGATGATGATTATTATAATGATGATGATTATGATGACAAATGTGTTTTGATGATGCTGACGGCGATTTTTATCGGTAGATTATGATGATGATGATGTGCTGACCGTCGTTATCATCATTACAAAACTTTTGTCATCATCATCACCATCGACCGAAAAACATCGCAGTTATCATCATCACATTTTTTGTGATCTTCATTACGATGATGATAATGGTGATGATGATGATGGTGTTGATGATGATGATGACCTTGATGATTGTGGTGATAATGATGGTGATGATGATGACAATGATGATAAAAGTTTGTGATGATGATGATGACGGTAATTTTGATCGTCGTCATCATCATCAAAACTTTTGTCATCATCATGACGATGATGATGATAATGGCGTTAATGGTGACGATGATGATGATGGTGTTAATGGTGACGATGATGATGTAATTGATGATGATGACAATGGTGATGATGATTGGGGTTTGATGATTGTGATGATGATAACTGCGATGTTTATCGGCCGATGATAATGATTATAATGATGATGATGAAAAAAGTTTTTTATTATGTTGACGCCAATGATTACCGGCCGCCGATGATGATGATTATGATGATGATGATGATGCTGATGATGATGATGGTGATGATGATGATGATGATGATGACGATGATGATTATTTTCATGATGGTATTGATGACGTTGATGCAAATTGTAGTTATGATGATGATGATGATGATGATGATGACGATGATGATGATGACGATGACGATGATGATGGTGATGATGATGATGATGATGATGAGATGACGATGATGATTATTTTCATGATGGTATTGATGACGTTGATGCAAATTGTAGTTATGATGATGATGATGATGATGATGATGGTGATGATGATGGTGATGATGATGATGATGATGATGATGATGATGATGATGATGATGATGATGATGATGATGATGATGATGATGATGATGATGATGATGATGATGATGATGATGATGATGATGATGATGATGATGATGATGATGATGATGATGATGATGATGATGATGATGATGATGATGAGATAACGATGATGATGATGATGATGATGATGACGATGATGAGTGTGTACCATATTCGGAACGAATGTGGTACATTTTTCATCCGAATATGGTACAAGTTTGTACCATATTTGGTCAGGCATTTTACCCCAATACTGCAGATACGTATATGGTACAATTAGACAGTTGTACCATATTCGGCCGAATATGGTACAAATTTGTACCATATTCGTTTTTGTACCAAATACGGTCCGACAATGGTATAAATCATATGTATTAGACATATACCAAACAGTGAACAATTTAATGCCATATTATTCAACATTTATTCCGAAAGAACATAATCGTTACTTTCTTCTTTTTTTTTATTCCCGCCTCCGACCCTAACCTTCTCCTGAAAAAATCTGAGAAACAAAAAATAAAAAAACAGTGGCCCAATCAGAACAAAAATGTGACCGCTAGAGTGTTAACAAGAAAATTCTATTTTTAGATACAGTGACCTAGTTTTTGGTCCCAGATGATTCATATTCAAACTCACCCTAGAAATCATTGGGACAAATATCCTGACCAAGTTTCATGATAATTGGAGTAAAATTGTGACTGCTAGAGTGTTAAAAAAAATTCTATTTATAGTAACAGTGACCTAGTTTTTGGACCCAGATGACCCATATTCAAACTCGGCCTAGAAATAATTGGGACAAACATCCTGACCAAGTTTAATGACAATGGGAACAAAAATGTGACCGCTAGAGTGTTAACAAGAAAATTCTATTTTTAGTAACAGTGACCTAGTTTTTGGACCCAGATGACCCATATTGGAATTCGTCCGAGAAATCATTGGGACAAACATCCTGACCAAATTTCATGACAATCAGACAAAAAATGTAACCTCTATTGCGTTTTCGCTCGTAATATTAAACAACATATCAGTCATATAACGACGGTCAGTTAACCTACTCGCACCTTTCATGGGAAGGCATAGCCGACTCATCATGTGGGGTGGGGGTGGGGGCAAACATTTGAACTACACATTTGACTCGGCCTCAACTATTAGGTCTACCAGGCTAGGTATAGACAAATATAGATTAGCGAGATAAGCTATGTTTTAGTTTTCTTTGTGTGTTTTTTATAATACGAAAATATCTGAATGTAGTTCGACCGCGAATGCATTTATATTATGTTGTTGTTGTTTTGCATTCTTCCCGTGGTTGAAGAAACACCAGAAAAATCTGATTTTCCGACAAACAATGTGGAAGAAAATGAGCACACTCTCGATTTATAGTCCGATGCGCTATCACTGAGCCATTGGGCCTTGTACTTGTTTTTTTTATGTCTCTACAAAGTTAAAGGCATATAGAGTTGCACTCGTCCGTCTGTACATACGTCCGTACTTCCCCCAACTTTTGTGGCATCAACTCCTCATCAGGGACGTGGGCAAGTTTTGAATATTGGGGCGGCGGAATTTAGATATATAATTTAAAAAGTTAAAGTTTAAATGATAATGCTTGGATTTCAACAGGACAGAGAAATTGATATGAAAATGAGGGAAGTTTTTGCGCGTAACACGCTCAAACTATGCCAGTTTATGCAAATCTTTGAGAAGAACCAATGTTTTTACTGTAGTGTTTAACATTACGCATCTGAACTCCGCCCGTGATTAATCCTGCGATATATCACAGAAAGCTATTTATTATTTCATAATTTAAAATGTATGCCTTTTCGTTTGAAAATGTATCACAATTCTAACTTACTTCTCTGGTCGCAGTGTTTTCCGACCCAGTTGTCGGTACATTTGCAGAAGTACCCATTTACACGGTCGTTGCAGGTTGCTCCATTCTGACAGGTTGCATTTGCACAGTCATCAATATCTGTAATCGAAAGTGACGTTGTCGCACGTGAAATTATACAGAACTTACTCAGTGTTTTTCATAATTCCCAGCACATTCTTATACTAACACTTTGCACATATTTTGTCACATCATTAAACACAATCAAATCCACATATCCCGTCACATACATAAATTTTTAAACCGCTAACTGTCGCAAATGATGTTCGTTCGAAAACGTATTCTACAGGAACATTCTTTCGACGTGATGTACCGGTAATCAACAACAAATTCTACAAGAAGTATTCCCTTTTCGCTGTGAAACATAATGCTGTGGATTGACCACTTTCATTATAAAACGTGACGTTATTAAACAAACTTGACTAATCCGTTCATTCTACATTTATATTCCAAATGAATCAAATCAGGGGTTTACAATTAAACGGTTTTTTATACCATTCACTGGTACACTTGATGACATAGAGGTAACTTGTCTTATGATTCTCTTTTAAATGAGACATGCAAACTTGATATTGTGGTGGGCTCTTGACATGAAGCCGCATTGCTTGTAGAGTGTATAATGTTGTTGTACAATACCGCTCATAATAGTTAGTAGATGACATCGTTAAAAAGTATGATAAATTATAAATCAACATAATTATCCAGTTGGAATTAATGGATTTCTTCTAGCCAGGCTTTCTACTTCCTTTTCAGAAAAAGGGCAAAAGTAGGGTGTTTTTTGTTATAGAAGTAGGGCAAAGTGCTATGCTAACTTTTCCTAACTCACGATTCTCATTTAAATCAACCCTGATATTGTGATGGCTCTAGAAGAGGAGTCTAATTGCTTATAGTTTGTATGATATGTTGTTGTACAATGTTGTTCATAATAGTTATTGGAAAGAAATTGTTAAGAAGTTTGATAAATTATAAGTCAACATTACTATCGTGTCGGTATTTATAGATATCTTCTAGTTGAAAAATCAAGTGTACTTTTCCGTATACATACTAAGTCTCGTTAGAACAGTGGATTAAGTTACCTATAAAAGTGAACAGACAAAATCAGTTTTACTTTCAATTCACAAACACCCGAACAGAGTTCATTCAATTGTTGTGCACATTCGTCGTACTCCACGTTAAGGTACGAAAATATTGCCTTTATCCTAAACCGACGCGTAAGGGGAAATTTAACTGTGTACATTGCTAACAGAATGAGCGGACATGATTACGGTGTCGTCTTTAAAGCTTATGATTAATTATAATAATAACAAGTTTTAGCTTTCCAAAAACCTAGTCGGTCATTAGCACAACCTTGAGCACGATACTTATGTACTATGTTTATAGTACTTCTAAAATTCCTTTGTTTTAATATTTCGGCCAGTTTATAAATAGGTGGTTTCAATATCCCAGCCAATATTGATTTGGATATTGTCCAATCACCCCCAAGGATATACTTCCTGCTTTTTAAATTTTGCCTTTGGCGTAGTCTGTGATATGCAGGATTTGTATTCTAAGATCCCCTGTCAAAATTCTATTCTGTTTAGTTCCGCCCATTGTTTTCTCGTTTAGGGCAAACCCATTATTTTATCTGGGGACCATACGCCGCTGAACATGGAATGGTATTAATCTGAAAATACCTCATTGAAGGTTCCATGTTCACCGCCATATGCATACCATCGTTTGGGATGGATCGAAATTGTACTATTTAATGGTGTAATTACTGAGTTGCGCTCAACCCGGGGCTAGGCGGCTTGGGCAGTAATAAGCATTTCCATTACTGCCCATGAACAGGCTCAATCAAACCGAGCCTGCAGTACTTTCATATTTGTCTTGTTCGGTGGCTTTCAAAGTTCCCTTTTCATCTATTTCAATATCACAGTAGAGTTGTTTGTGCCGTGTGGCGGCTGTAAAAAGTCTCCCCGTACATTCAATCAGTGCTGTTATCAGTTACGTCCTTTGAAGGTCGTTGAGCACGATACTTATGTACTATGTTTATAGTACTTCTAAAATTCCTTTGTTTTAATATTTCGGCCAGTTTATAAATAGGTGGTTTCAATATCCCAGCCAATATTGATTTGGATATTGTCCAATCACCCCCAAGGATATACTTCCTGCTTTTTAAATTTTGCCTTTGGCTTAGTCTGTGATATGCAGGATTTGTATTCTAAGATCCCCTGTCAAAATTCTATTCTGTTTAGTTCCGCCCATTGTTTTCTCGTTTAGGGCAAACCCATTATTTTATCTGGGGACCATACGCCGCTGAACATGGAATGGTATTAATCTGAAAATACCTCATTGAAGGTTCCATGTTCACCGCCATATGCATACCATCGTTTGGGATGGATCGAAATTGTACTATTTAATGGTGTAATTACTGAGTTGCGCTCAACCCGGGGCTAGGCGGCTTGGGCAGTAATAAGCATTTCCATTACTGCCCATGAACAGGCTCAATCAAACCGAGCCTGCAGTACTTTCATATTTGTCGTGTTCGGTGGCTTTCAAAGTTCCCTTTTCATCTATTTTAAGAAGACGGCACAAAAGTTTAAACTTTAAGCCACTTGAAATTAAAGCGCTTTATATTTATTGGATGTCATACAGAATGTAAGTTTATTTAAAGGTATTTCTTCTTTCGAAGGAGATGTATTTAAGCAGGTGATAAAACTAACCCTGTTTGCAAACAAAATAATTTACTTGGAGGTAAACCGAAATTGAACAGTTTATCAAACACTATTTTGTGTCACAAAGTGTAAGAAAGCAACGATAATCAAGCTGTAAATATATACTAAAAGCTTCAGAATATGTAAAAAAAAGTTTTTTACTGTCACAGAATGGGAGAGAAAAATGTTCACACACTCTTAACGGGACTCACTGGTATGATAACATTGCTCTTTCTGATCTAGAACAATTTCATTAGAATGTTGGTATTTACTTAGAATGTCTTATGACTTCCAATAACAACCAAACGCGTTAATTTCAAATTTCCCTAAAGTATGCATTTCAGTGCCGTCTTTGTTTGTTAAAAATGGTTATGCTAATGACGACTAGCTTTTTGGAAAGCATAATTTTGTTTTGTCTATTATTGACAGTTTCATGAAATATGTGTTTTCGCATGTTCCAAAGATTATTTTGTAGATTCAAAACCAAATAAAAACTTTGGAAAGCTAAAACTTGTCTTTTATTGTCAGTTTCATGACCCGATAAAGATTCCTGCAAAAATGTGTGTTCTGATGTTCGAATGATATTTTTTACATTCAAAACCTTATAAAACCTTATAAAACTTTAATAACCAGTTGAGTGGCAAAATGCAACAGTTTAGCAAACTTATCAAAGTAATGAAGAATGTAATCCATATCGAGCTAGCTTAAACATGAAAAACATTCCCCGGGATATCCCTGTCCCCGAGTTTCACAAAATGCAGCAGAAGTTCGTAGATAAGAAAATAAAGCAAAATAATCTCTGTTCAGTGCTCGAGCTACACATTCTCAATAGTTGCTAATAGAGTCATAAGCTGTACATATTTTGTTTATCATACACAGTATACATTTACTAGACAAAATCCATGTATATGCTTATTGTTCTTCGTCGGAAATATCTTTATGAGTAATAAGGCTAGCTGATCAGAAGCTGGAGAGAGGATTTAAGAATAGGTACAGACTAAAGATAACGTCGTAGTTGACTGAGTAAGGGTCTATCAATAAATAACGACTTAGTAAGGGTCTACTTTTCTAAATTATCCGTTCCGTCTGGTCCGTGAACTTTACATCGCTGTTAACCGGTGTTCAGGTAGAAAGCTCAAGTTTGGTCGATTATAATATGTCGGTCATCATCAGGATGACCGACAATCATCAGAATGACCGACAAAAAGGAAGTTACTCGTTTCTAAATTTCTAATATTTTTTTACAATAGGCGTTTCAAAGGGAGGTAACTCGTTAGCGAACTCCCAGCTTTGTGGATTACATACTTATTAAAGGGACGTAATTCGTTGGCGAATTACCAATGTAATTTGATTTTTTTATTGTAATATTTTATATGATTGACTAATGTCATAAAATATTTGCGCTCGCAGATGGGTAAAAATTAGCGTCAATTCATGTTCAGTAATTCTAATTGAAGTTTTCGTATAATGCTTTTTATTAAATATTAGTCTAAACCAAGCCAAGACAGTTTTATGTCAATCCTTAATTAATCATTGATGTGGTTAAACACATTTATGTAAGATGTTGGATTGTAACATTATTGATAATATTTTATTCAATTCTGTTTTAGTCTCTTTACAGAATAGATTTAAAGCCTTAAGATGACAGAACCAGATGTACAGCAACAAAGCACATTTCCAGAAAAAGAAACGGCTTTAATTTTATTGTAATATAAGTACTGGCAAATACGAAACCTTATTCCTAAATATGGTGTTGTTGTTGATTATGTGATGTATAGAACATTAGAGAATAATTGATTTACTTACTCTAACAGAGTGAGTAATTCGATTTGATGCATGTTTTGAATTCCAGCAGTGCATTCTGCGTAATGTTTGACGATAGAACAAATCCCTATTCTGCATATAACCGCAGTTACAGAGGCTCGGATCTGTACAGTCTTCCAAGCTGGTCAAACAATCTATACATGGTTGGAGTCAGAATTTAAACCCTCGCAAACATATATGTATACATTTATGTCCCTCTTAATGAAATAAATACCAGAAACCGAGACCAGCCTCGGATTGGAGCCTTACGTCTTTTGCTTTAACCTGGATTGCTTTGGTGCGGTCTCTTCTGGTATGTAGAATAATATTCAGATCTCTTTTGTTGCGAGTAAAAAGGTATATTAAACATGAAAACTGTTTATCAACTGGCGGAGATTTAGGACTACGTAATGTTTACTTATACAAAGAATGCCATATTCTGCATATACTCGCAATTACGGAGGCTAAGTGGATCTGTACAGTCCTCAAAGCTGGCCAAACAATCCATACATGGTTGGAACCGGAATTTAAACTTTCGAAAATGTGTATGTTTACCTTAACGATATGTCCAAATTTTAAAGAAAAATGCTGTAAAAATCGATTTCAAGCCGTTTTAAGATAAACATAAATTATGATAAAAATTAAGTTTAGGCCGCTAGGCCGCCAGGATTCGAAAAATTTAAAAAAATCAAAGCTAGTTCTTTTTGATACCGTATAATGGTTTTTTTCGCGAGCATAATATTTTTGCTATTTTCGCGACCGACGTGAATTCGCTAAAATTTAAAACGCTAAAAATTCCCAACAACGTAGGCGTCAATTTCTGTGAGCGCAAATTCGCTAAAATAAAAACCGCGAACATTAAAATTACGACGAAATCGCGAAATTTTTCGATCGCGAAAAAAAAAACATTATACGGTATTTTGCTTATTCACCCCTGAAATGTACGTTACATGCTGTAAAAATCGAATTCAAGTCGTTTTTAAGATAAACATAACTTATGATAAAAATTAAGTTTTAGGTCGCTAGGCCGCCAGGCTTCGAAAACTTAAAAAAAAAATCAAAGCTAGTTCTTTTTGATATTTTGCTTATTCACCCCTGAAATGTACATTTTATGCTGTAAAAATCGGATTCAAGCCATTTTTAAGATAAACATAAATTATGATAAAATTCTAGTTTTAGGCCGCCAGGCCGCCAGGCTTCGAAAACTTAAAAAAAATCAAAGCTAGTTCTTTTTGATATTTTGCTTATTCATAGCTGAAATGTATATTGCATGCTGTAAAAATCGAATTAAAGCCGTTTTTAAGATAATCATAAGTTATGATAAATATTAAGTTTAGGCCGCTAGGCCGCCAGGCTTCGAAAACTTAAAAAAATCAAAGCTAGTTCTTGTTGATATTTTGCTTATTCACCCCTGAAATGTACTTTACATGCTGAAAAAATCGATTTCAAAACGTTTTAAGATAAACAAAAATTATGATAAATATTAAGTTTAGGCCGCTAACTTCACGATGCCAGGCCGCTAGGCCGCTAACTTCACACATCTCTTTTTCCCTTGTTAAAACAAAGCTTACATAGTGTTGTTATTCGCAAATAATCAGATCGTCTATTACTGAGATTTACATAAACGTGCCCACGAACGAAATCAAAATTGAGTTCAAACGTGCAAAACATACCCGCGAAACTATTTACCCTAATGTCTGACCCCAGATACACACACTATGTCACTAATCTTGTTCGGTCTGAAGTCAATGCTAAAACAATAGCATATTTACAAGTACAGTAAATTAGACAACACGAGCAATAATCATAACATTTCTATGTAAATGGCAATCGTTTTGAATAAACTATAAGACCACCATCTTTGGAAGTAATTTTCTGGCTGAAAAGGAATACTTGTAAAACACCTTTAAAACAGCGACATAATGCCATTATTATGGTCATAGAATTAATTAAAAACAAATATTTTTTCTTTGTACATGTAACAGTTTCAGAGTGAATCGTCTTAACGTTAACAAAAACAATCAATGTGATCATCACAAAGTTCAAAGTTCAAGTGAAATTAATAAATGCATCCAACATACGAATACATTCTTTCCGTCGTCTAACGGTCACTGACCTGATTTGACCTGATTTGCGGACCTAACTATGTTTATAAGTATCGCACGTCTGCTAAGTGTACAAATACACTGTGGAAAGTTCTAGAAGGCATCAAGTTTAACGATTCTTACACATCTGCATTATTTCTACACGTCCTGAATAAAAGTATAAATTAAGTATACAAGAAATATGATTATCTACATTAATGTCTTTTCTGGTAAAGGGCTTCTCTATATATCAAGCAATCAAACATCAGCCTCTTCACTATTCCTTTTGCATGCGTCTTAGGAACAGGAGGCATAGTCTAAATTATCCGTTCTGGACCGTGAGTCACTGTTAACCGGTGTTCAGGCTAAGAGCTCAAGTTTGGTCGAAAACAATAATGATGAAGCATAATTAATTCGAGTTTTACGAATTTCCGAATATTACAAGCTTAAAGAGGTCTGGTCGGTCGGCAAGATTTAACCGTAAAAAGCTTAAAACAATCAAAGACATGGTTGCCACTTTGAATCAGGAAGTCTATTATGAAAACAAAGACAATGTGGATTACATGTTACTGTAAATTTACCACAGACACATATTTAAGTGTCTCGAGTTTTTCTGACAAAATGCGTTTACTTCAAAACTTAAAGACGAACAATTCATGACTTTTTATGAATTCTCGTCACAGTTTATGAAAACATAGACCAGGAATTGCTAGAAAAATAAACGTACAAATATTAACGACTGTAAAATGAAACTGCACATGCCGCCTAGCCCCGAGTTGAGCGCAAAAGAATATTTAAAAAAAAATAAACAATACAATTTCGATCTATCCCAAACGATGGACTGCGTACGGGGGTGAACATGGAACCTTCAATTCGTTTTTTATAACCATTGCATGTTCAACGACAAATGGTCCCCAGTCAAAAGAATTAGTTTACAATACACGATAAAGAATGGGCGGAACTAAACAGAAACGAATTTTGACAGGGGATCTGGGAAGAATATATATCCTGCTTATCACAGACAATGCCAACGGCAAAAATACGCTACACGTAAGTATAAATGTAACCTAAAAACTTAACAGACAGATATGGCGTACGAAAAGTCTCAAAAGTTAACAAGTGCCGGTGCACCTGTAAATTTATACGTTGGACGTGTAAATTTACACGATGGACGCATAAAAATACAGGTTCACCTATAAATTAGCGGTGCATCACTTTTGAAAATTGAAGGTGGACCTGTAAAATAGCGGCGCACCGAAAAAAATATACGTCCATCGTATAAATTTTATGCGCTCATCGTGTAAATTACCGGTGCACCGCTAATTTACATGTGCACCGGCAATATTAAAATGATCAACAAATCACAACCCTTGGTTCATACATTTGAATCTGCTGAAATATTGATTTTTAAATTGAAATATTGTTACCTTTTATTTTATTTTTATATTTGTGCTCGAAAATTATTAACATATTTTTTAATATTTTCAAAAGTAAATGAACAATTTTAGGATTTATATCAAGTAAACATTCATTAAAACTTTAAACATATCGTCAACACCGCAAGAATTTAAAATGGCGAATGTAAGACAAATTTTGATTGGCTATCATAAGTATGGGTATAATAGCGAAAGGGTCAAAATTGAAATGTAGGTGCACCTGTAATTTATGCGATGGACGTATAAATATATACGATGGACGTTTAAAAATGTAGGTGCACCGCTATTTGAAATGGCAGTGTACCTGTATTTTATGGGTGCACCTGTAAATTTATACGTTCATCGCGTAACTTTATACGTCCAACGCATAAATTTACAGGTGCACCGGTAATTTTATATGTAGGTGCACCTTCAATTCACTTTTGAGCCTTTTCGTGCGCCATAGACAGAAGTTCATTTTAAATACATGTATACATGTACCCTGTTAAATAGTAAACACTGTTATACCAGTACATGTACGTAGTGCTGTTTTGTTAAAAAAACAACTTAAGTTTACAAATATAATATCCCAAGTCAGGTTCATATAAACTAACGTCAGTATAGTACTCTCCAGTCACGTTCAGATACCCTACTGTCAATGAAATTCCCAATTCACGTTCAGATATCCTACCGTCATTATAGTATTCCCCATTCAAATTCAGATATCCTTCCGTTATTATAGTATTCCCGAGTCACGATTAGATAACCTACAGCCAATAAAGTATTCACAAGTCACGTTTAGATATCATACCGTCATTATAGTATTCTCCAGTCACGTTCAGATACCCTGACGTCATTAAAGTATTCCCCAGTCACGTTCAGATATCCCACCGTCATTATAGTATTCCGCAGTCACGTTCAGACACCCTATCGACATTATTCCCAAGTCACGTTCACATATTCTACCGTCATAAAGGTATTCCCCAGTCACGTTCAGTTACCCTATCGTCATTATAGTATTCCACAGTCAGGTTCAGATACCCATCGTCAATAAAGTATCAGCCAGTCTTGTTTAGATACGCTGTCGTTAATATAGTATTCCTCAGTCAAGTTCAGATACCTTATCGTCATTATAGTATTCCCCAGTCAGGTTCAGATACCCTATCGTCATTATAGCATTCCTTAGTCACGTTCAGATATCCTACCGCCTTTAAAGTATGTCCCAGTCACTTTCAGTTACCCGATCGTCAAAATAGTATTCCCTAGTCACGTTTAGTTGACCAATCGTAAATATACTCGTAGTATCCCCAGTCACGTTCAGTTACCCTTTCGTCATTATAGCATTCCTCAGACACGTTCAGATACTCTATCGTCATTGAAGTATTTTCAAGTTACGTTTAGATACACTTTTGTCATTATAGTATTCCCAAGTCACATTCATATACCCTATCGTTATTGTAATATTCCCCAATCATCGTAACACACCGAATCGAATAAGTGAAAGTGAAATTTTTTTTTAAAGTAGATGTTTTTTTGTGAAAAACGCATGTCACCCCCCTGCGCCCTTGCCCCTGTGACATTGACCTTTGACCTACTGATCCTGAAATCAATAGGGTTCTTCTACTCAATAAGGGCTATTACCAAATTTAGTTTAAATGCTCTGGGTCAAGCGGTACTCCAGTTATTGACCGGATACGGTTTTCACTCTTCGGGGCCCCTGTGACCTTGACCTTTGGCCTACTGACCCAAATATCAAAAGGAGTCATGTACTTAATAAGGACATCCACCGTATGAAGTTTGAAGGCTCTGGGTGAAATAGAACTCCTGTTATTGAACGGAAACGGTTTTTACTCTTCAGGCCCTGTGACCTTGACCTTTGACCTACTGACCCCCATATCAATAGGGTTCTTCTACTTAATAAGTGCTATCACCCTATGAAATTTGAATGCTCTGGGTCAAAGGGTACTCGAGTTATTGAATGGAAACGAAATGTGACAGACGGACGGACGGACAGACGGACAGACAGGGCAAAAACAATCTGTCTCCCCCAGAGGGAGGGGGGAGACATAATAACCAATTTAAGGTGGATGGACACGTTGCTTACCCAGTTTTGACGTAAAAAAAATTAAATATTTTCCCAATCTTATGAAATTTGGTCAGAATAATGTGTGAGGATCGCTTTACTGACATATGCAAAATATTTTCAATCACCGAAGGTTAATGAAAAACAACGCCATCTATGAAGGCACCCTAATTTTATCCATTTTCCCTAAACGTAAAGATTAAACTATGTAGTTTACATCAAAATGATACGAAATTTGCATTGAACATGCGCCGTAACAAGTATAATGTTTTTAGTAAAATATTTTAATAGAGACATTCTATGTACTTGAAATTTCATAATAATCTGTGTAATTCAAGCATTTTTGGCACCGTTTTTAGCGTTTCCTCTACTGTCTTCGATGTAATATAAGCACAAAAGCAGATAAATTTTACAACCGATAAGGTTCTTAAAATTTCTGCTTAAAGCGTTAGCTATGGTGGTTATTTTAGCAACTCTGGAGACTGGGTATTAAAGAAGCACTGCCAGACCGTATTCTAAAATAGTTCGAACAAAGAAAGGAATGCGTCATCGTGATATTTCTCTAAAATGAGCATGTAGCTCTAACTAAGATTATCGTAATTTTACCACGACTCTACATGACTGTACGGACGGTTATTTGATCGTGCGAATGTTTACCATCGCCAAACATTTCAAGTCATATAGTTCTATTGCAAATAATTAATGAGTCATGTTTAATGTTATTTTTATCAAATATGTAACCTCTGCGGTAGATATGTTTTACATTTACCGCTTAAATTATCTTTAAATAATACTTTTCCATTTAAAGTTTATTCAATGTCAAAGGGCATGATTATCAGGTCTAGGAATATATCTTTTATTACATGTCTTCTCATATAGGGAAAGTTGTTCAAGTTCCCGACTTAAATTGAACGGAAAGAAAGTTATTTTTAATCAATAAGCTTAAAACATTGTATCAAAATGTCCATTAACAATCGACGTTGTCGTCACATAATTGCTAGTTTACTGTGCCCAATGGTTTTGTCTGAAATACATGAAAAGGGTCTTGTCCATGTTATGTGACTTACCTATCTGACAATTGGTACCATTATATCCAGGCAAGCATCTACATGAATAACTGTTGATACCGTCCACGCAGGTCGCATTATTCATGCAAGGGTTACTATTGCAATCATCAATGCCATCCATTCCTGAAGTAAATTGTCAGCAAACTTTATTACATACAAGCAGATTTAATTTCTCAAAGGAGTATTATTAAACTATTTGTACGTAAAATGTAACATAGAAAGTATTTTTGAAGAGCAGCTCATATGTGACATTTCATAGTGAAATAATACGAATTAAGCAAACGAAATGAGATCCCGAGGGCTTTTCCAAGGTATTAAGCCCTCGAGATCTCATTTCCTTTCTTTGGACGAATCATAATATTGGTTTCATGTTATACATTTTACAATCAAATCGAATCTTCAACAACTATTTATTTAATTTATCGATTTTCCTTAGCATTGAAATAATGTGCGAGTTCACAGCTGTGCGTTACGCTTTTAGCGTTAAAATAAATGGCGGCTGTACAATGTCTCCCCTGACATTTAATCAGTGCTGTTATCAGATACGTCCGTTGAGCACGATGTTTATGTATGTCAATAGTACTTCTGAAAGTTACTCTCGTTTTTAAATATTGACCAGATTTGGCTTGTTTCGATTTCCCAGTTAAATGTAAGATAGATTTGCCCAATCACCGCTAAACTTGATATTTTTGCTTTTTACTTTTACCTTTGGCATTTTCTGTGATATATACTCCTGATACTCTGTAAAAATGACATTTTTAGTGCTTGCAATTGTTTTCTCGTTTAGGGCAACCCCATTCCTTTTAATGGGAACCATACCCTGCTGAACACGGAACAGGCTCGATCAAACCGAGCCTGCAATATTTTAATATTTGTCATGTTCGGTGACTTTTAAAGTTACTTTGTGACATTTTTCCAAAATGGTACTTCAGCTATTGTACGGCAAATTGAACAGTAACATTTACTTTTAAATGGTAGTTCAATCTTCAATTAAAATTCATGAAATTGTAGCACTTCTATCTCATTTGCATTTACAAGTTATTTAATATGATATCTGCGTCTGGTCAGGGTTTTACCCACAACCACGGAAAACTTGTTGAGGTAACGTTATTTGCAGTTGAATAATACGTTTATAGGCTTAACTATTAACACTGTATTTTATTCACATATTAACATTAAATAATACATTTATGTGCTTTTTCTTGTAAAGATGTTTGCCATCTTCAAATATATACATTGTATATATATTGCTCTTTCCATATTCATAACATCTCGAATCTCATTGTGATTAAAGTCGAAAAACAATATTTGTCTGACTCGACGGCTATAAATTTATACGGATATATACGTATTGCAGCAGAATGGTATATTGTGGTAACATCTTCATAAATATTTCAAGCACATATCTGAGAAAGTAGGTGTTTTATTTTCAGAGAGATAATTCAGATTACATCTATCCGATCATGACAGGCGAGGTGGGAAAATGCACTTTCTCCACGAAACTCAGCGCAAATAAATCGTAAAATATGTATACCTGTATTGTAACCATGGCAATATATTTTCAGAAAACATATCTTTCGAAATTCTAAGACGCTGTAATTTGGCAGCTCAGTAACAAAGTGTAGGGAGAAAATATACATGTAAAGTTTATAATAGAAAAAGAGGCACCATCGCCCGCATAATAGAAAATAAGAAATGATAATTTTTGTTCGTTAAGCAAATCGTACGGTTGAAAAATTCCCTTTGGGAATAATGCTATTAATGTCCTATAGTCTTAGCATAAGAGTCACACCGTTAAATTTAAGAAACGAAACTACGAGCAGTTCTATTGTTTATAAGTAATTGTAATTCATAGGCTCTGGTATTTCTACCGAAAATCGTCATTAATTTGAAATGATTTATTTAAAGAAACAAAGTAAATGATACTTACTTTCTTCGAGAAGATAGATTCTGTTAGAGTGTGAAGACATCTGAAATGACAATGACGACGACAGCGATGATATGTTAGACGACAGCGCGGACGATTCCGACGATATTCTGTTGGACAGGACAGACGTGAATGTTGAAATATTTGTCGACAATGAATGTACAGCAGTCTGTAAGTCACTAATGCTTTGCAGATTTTTACCTGTAAAATATTCTTAAGTCAAAGTGTTTATTGTATATTTATTTATTTGGGGCATTTCATTTATTTCATTACCTTTTTAGACGAACATAACTTTTTACATATTTGTTGATATGGTATATATTATAATGATGTTTTATTTATAATCATAAATAGATAGAAATTATTGTGTTTATTTCATCGATTTATATTGTATTGCTTAAGGATGTAAAGTTTTAATGACATAAATATATGAATTTATATCCAAGTTGAAGACATGTGAGTCTTCAAAGATTATATCTAAAATCGTCGTTATTATTGGTTTTATTAAAGAAAAGAGGCTTTATATAAAATGTAGGCGGGTTTCCACAAATAATCGGTTTTAACGGTTTGATTTTACAGTGTGATGTCGTTTATGGATAAGATAATCTTGGAAATGCCTATTACTGCCCACGCCGCCTAGCCACGGATTAAGCGCATATAGTATTTACACCATCAACAGTACAATATCGATCCATCCCAAATGATGGTTTGCATATACAAGTGCACATTTTAGAGAAAGGATCATCCTTTCATTGTTTCAAGTATACAGTGGAGTATAACCACCACAATTCAATACACTGTTAAGACAGGTCATAGCGTACAATAATTTGACATGGAGAGTGATATTTCTATAAAAGAAAGACAACCATTCGGCTAAACCACATAATTATGCCTTTTATCATGTTTATGTACGATACTTCCTTCTGCTAACTCACGTCTTTAAATCAATAAACAAAACTTACTTTTCTCCTTTTTAACGTCGGCTATCATTTGTTTTTCCATATTCTTTATGCTAGACACCATGGTAGAAATGTCTTTTGATAAAGTTTGATTGTTTTCCATCATTTCTAATCGAATCTCGGATTTCAGATTATCGAACTCAGTGCCAATGTTTGTAACTTTTTCTTTAAACGATGCGTTAAAAACTGACATTTGCGTTAAAATTTCAGATTTCATTCCCGCAAAACCTATGGTAAAATTTTCCATAGACGCTCTTAAATGTAATTTTTCTTTCGACAACATTTTTTCTACAGCCAAAGCTTGCATTTCTAAACTGTCCTTAAGTTCTGTTTCTAATTCTCGTCTCTGGTCTTCTGTCCTGAGATCAATAGGGTTCGGTGTTGTTGTTTGAAGTCCTTGTAGTTTTTCTTCCACGTGTTTGACCCTAGTATCAATATTTTCTACCTTAACTTTCAAGTTTTTTGTTTCCGTCAACACATCATCTAATTTCCACGACAGAAATTTATACACTGCATCTATTTCATTAGAAAGTATGCCCGGTAGAACAACTGACAAACACACACCAAAACAATAGAAATATTTTAAACAAAGAGCCATCTTTAAATCCAAATATTCTACGCGTTGCTAAACTCCCAAACAATTTCACATGTCTGCAAATATTGACATGCGCAGTAAACAACTATATGTTTTGTTTCTCATGAATTTTTATTAAGGTGATTCATTTATTTTATTATAATTTTCATTGGAGATTTTATTTGCCAACACCTTGTTTATGATATATTCATTTAAGCATCCTAATTTGTTCTTATACATGTCTCCGAACATCCGATTCAATTGCAGATTTAACTTTTCAATCGCGTGACGTGATGAATTCTAATTTACGAACATTTTACTCGGAAGTTTGTACTTGTTATTTTCAAGAGGTCTTGAGAGTATAGTACGGCGATATAATGCTTGATGTCTAATTAGCGGCGGTAGAAGGTCCCTAGTTTGTAAATGCTGCAAATATACGGTTAAAGCTTGCCTAAAGATATGTTGGATTAGAAGAGATTTGTCATTAAGATACTTAATAATATTCAAATGGACTTATTTTGGTGATGTAGTTTTACGAAGATTGGGTAGTATATCTGACAATAGTGTTACCAAAACATTCCAATTATAAATTGTGACGGTCACATAGCACGTATTTCTTGCTGCCAGTAATTGTTACAGTAGATAATAATCAAAACGATATTTTCTTATGATTTTATTTTAAACACTTTTATGTTTTCAAGTTTATCATGTTGTGCTTTGTAACAATTTATCAACTGAAAATCCCGGTTCACATTATTGAAAGACATTCACTGGAAAATTATTATTTAAAACTTGATAACGTGCTCAAGACATCTGTAATTTAAACCGGCGATCTGTTGTTCGCAGTATGTTACATATAACAGTATGCTTGATTTCTCACAACAGCTTAATTAACGTGGCTTACACCCAGGATGCTAAATGCAGATTAGTATTGTATCTGCGCAAGTGTAAAGCTAATATCAACGTGTATTCTATCAGCTAGAAATATTGTTCATACCATATAACCTTATTTCCTAATTTTACAAGAAAAAATCGTACAGCAGCCACTTATTTCTAGTGCTTGTTAGTTTGAGGAAAATCATATAATAGTGCTCTTCAAATAATATATCTAACCACTTATTGTCAAGTGTTACATCATACTCATATTTGAAAGTAAATTTAAAAAAAAAATCTTGTATATTGAAGGCAACCCAGTACAAATGCATTTTTATATTGTGGCAGGCAGTTCATGGGATTTTTTTTTGCAAATTGCTGTCTTGGCCGCATAGTCCTGGATTCAGCGCAACTCAAGTCTTGTAATCACGTGTAACCTACAAACAATAGTCCCAATATTGTTGAAAACACACACAGTTCAATGTGTTAATTTCATATAATCTTACTCTATGAACAGCTGCATGATTTTTTAATTACAACAAAGCGATGTACAGTTGCATGATTTATTTATTACAACAAAGCGATGTACAGCTGCACATGATTCCTTTATTACAACAAAGCGATGTTCAGCTGCACATGATTCCTTTATTACAACAAAGCGATGTACAGCTGCACGTGATTCCTTTATTACAACAAAGCGATGTACAGCTGCACGTGATTTCTTTATTACAACAAAGCATTGTAGAGCTGCACGTGATTCCTTTATTACAACAAAGCGATGTACAGCTGCACGTGATTCCTTTATTACAACAAAGCGATGTTCAGCTGCACGTGATTCCTTTATTACAACAAAGCGATGTACAGCTGCACATGATTCCTTTATAACAACAAAGCGATGTACAGCTGCACATGATTCCTTTATTACAACAAAGCATTGTACAGCTGCACGTGATTCCTTTATTACAACAAAGCGACGTACAGCTGCACATGATTCCTTTATTACAACAAAGCATTGTACAGCTGCACGTGATTCCTTTATTACAACAAAGCGATGTACAGCTGCACGTGATTCCTTTATTACAACAAAGCGATGTACAGCTGCACGTGATTCCTTTATTACAACAAAGCGATGTACAGCTGCACATGATTCCTTTGTTAAAACAAAGCGATGTACAGCTGCACGTGATTCCTTTATTACAACAAAGCTATGTACAGCTGCACGTGATTCCTTTATTACAACAAAGCGATGTACAGCTGCACGTGATTCCTTTATTACAACAAAGCGATGTACAGCTGCACGTGATTCCTTTATTACAACAAAGCGATGTACAGCTGCACATGATTCCTTTATTAAAACAAAGCGATGTACAGCTGCACGTGATTCCTCTATTACAACAAAGCGATGTACAGTTGCACGTCATTTTTTTTATTACAACAAAGCAATGAACAGCTGCATTTTTCCTTTATTACAACAAAAGCGACGAACAGCTGCATGATTTTTTTTATTTCAAAGCGATGTACAGCTGCATGATTTCTTTATTACAACAACGCGATGAACAGCTGCACGTGATTTCTTTATTACAGTAAAGCGATGTACAACTACATCATTTCTTTATGACAACAAAGCAATTTACAGCAGCATTATTTCTTTGTTACAACAAAGCTTTAAACAGCTGCATGATTCCTTCTCCTAGGTGCGACTTCCGGAAATCCCCGACTCTTTTGTTAGAAGCGTTCTGATTGGTCGAACGATTTGTTTGCAAAGTATTTCGCGGACTAAGTCAATAGTTCGACAAATCAGAACGCTTCGTCGGGGATTTCCGGAAGTCGCACTGAGAAGAATAATCTATGAGAAAAATAATAACCTGCATTTCGGAGGCCGTTTTCTGTTAAATATTACGCGTATTTCGAACTTTTGGTGAGACTTTTTTGACATTTACTGTTAGATCAGACCCTGTTGCGTTGCACCAAACAGCTGTCAGGTTGGAATCCTCCGTATTGTAGAAAAAAAACACGATCTGTGGTTACTAGTTCAACATTATGCACCTGTTTGGTGTGTTCAATAAGGTGCTTCAAATGCTTGTTTTTATGTAATAAATTATCTTAAAGTTTATTACAGTGCTAAAAAAATATGTAACTCAGCACAAGATTTTAAGTTTATTTACAATATTTCTCAGTATGTAAAAATACATAAACATATTAATAACAAATACAATGTATTTACAGTTTGTTTAGATTTTCCGGACGCATGGTAATGGCCCAATCAACAAAGTGTGATCAGTAATTGGAATACCGACTTTTCAACGTTAACAGTACAAACATTACAATATATAATAATATAATATTATTTAATACTATATATAAATAAAAGTTTCAAAACATGATAAAAGGCAGCTGTTTAAATAAAATTAGCTTACAGTCAATATTTGTTTTTTGTGGGTGGGATCCTTGGGTCATAATGGCACTGTAGTAACAAGTGTTAATAAAATTTATCTATATTTCTATGTTTGGTTTCATAATGTCTTTGCATTGATAACTGTTTCTTATACTCCGGACAAATACTTAAATTATCAGACTACTTCTTTTAAAGGTTGAACTACCTCTTTAATTGTCGTACCACCTCTTTAATGGTCAGACTGCCTCTTTAATAGTCTGACAACATCTTCAATGGTCGGACTGCCTCTTTAATGGTCGTACTAGCTCATTAGGTGTCAGACTGCCTCTTTAATGGTGGGATTACCTTTTTAATTGTCGGACTACCTCTTTAATGGTCGGACTGCCTTTTTAATGGTCGAACTGCCTCTTTAATGGTCGGACGGCCTCTTTAATGTTCGGTCAACATCTTTAATGGTCGCACTGCCTCTTTAATGGTCGGACAACATCTTTAATGGTCGGACTGCCTCTTTAATGGTTGGACTGCCTCTTTAATGATGAGTGATATGATTGAACTAGTTACGATGGTAATTAATAAATATAATAAAAGTAGAATACATAATTGTTATAATAAATGTAGCATATTTTTTTCAGACGGTTGCCACAACTACTCATCCACACCATCTTCAAACCTGACTACGTTCCATTTTTCACCAATGAGCCAGCAGTTGTAGCCAAAAAAGCAAACTTTTAAGAATCTCACCGCATCAAAAGAGACATACTCAATAGCATGTGAACATATTGTGACCACTTATGTTGTGCCGAATATTCTACATTTTGTTGCGTTTATGTTTGGATTGTTTCATTTTCGAGTCCAGGAGAATGTGCAGTTGTATGAACTTATGGGAACTGTAAGTTAATTGTCACCTTGGCAGTACATTTGATTATCCGTTGCATCCTTATATATGCATTTATTGCGCGGGCAAACAGTGTCAGCCTGAACACCTGTTTTTGGGTATCTGATATCATATAGATATGCTCTGTTTGTGTTTTGTAAGAAATAACCTAACAAATCAAAAAGTGAACAGTGTAGATCCTGATCAGAGGTCATGGATGTGCAAGCTCATGTGGATCTAAACTGTTCACCCATGCCATTCAGGAGTTTATATGAAGGAAAGTATACAGGGACAAACATGTGTGCATTCAGTTTTAGTAATTTGGCAAGGACTTACAGGTGCTTTGTCAAATATCAAGACAATTTAATTTATTATTTTTAAATATCAAAATATATAATTTGAAAAAAATTCTAGAAGACATGTGAACAGAGTAAATACGATGTAATCCTTTGTTATAGTTAACTTACACGTTAACTTATTTAAAATCAAAGCTTTATAGCATTACTAAACAGTAAAATTCACTTGCAAAAGGTTTTGAAATGTACAGATTATACAAAATTTGCTTCTGTATAGTCATTAATAGACATGGCGTAGTAGTTTCTATAAAATTACCCACTTTTGAGACATTAAAGTATTCCACCCTGAACTGTGAATAGTCATTGATAGACATGACATAGTAGTTTCTATAATATTACCCACTTTTGAGACATTGAAGTATTCCACCCTGAATTGTGAATAGTCATTGATAGACATGACATAGTAGTTTCTATAATATTACCCACTTTTGAGACATTGAAGTATTCCACCCTGAATTGTGAATAGTCATTGATAGACATGACATAGTAGTACCAATAATCTTAACCACTTTTGAGACACTGAAGCATATTAATTAACCCTTTCCTCTAAAATTGTGTACACATATTTACGCATGTGCGACCAGTGTAGATACATATCAGCCAGCACTGGTCAAATTTTTGGTCAGAAATAACCTAATGAATCAAAAAGCAGACAGTGTACGTCCTTATCAAACAGCACAGATGTGCTGGCTGATCTGGATCTACACTGTTAGCTCATGGAAAACAGCTATATGGCATGGAGTAAAGGGTTAAAATACGATTTGTTCACATACATGGGTTCAATAAAAGAATTATAATAAGGTAAATTTTGTATCCTAGCAACTTTAATTTACCCCTTTAATCCACGGAAACACCTTTATTGTGTGGGGGAACTGTGTAAATCCAGTTCAGAAGGCACAACCGTTTGATAAGAATTCACACTGTTTGCTATTATATTCATTAATAGGTTATTTCTGAAAATGATGCAATCAGTGTAGATCCTGTCAGATGACATAGATGCGTCGGCTGATCTTAATCAACTCTTAATCAACTCACATTTTAAACGGCGATAATTATATAAAGTAAAGGGCTAAAGTTGATAATAATGCTACAATGTGGTGTCTTACAGTGATGTCAAGTAGAAGGAAGTTGGAAATAGATTTGTAGCTGTCAAGTTCTGATTTCAGGTATTTTTACAAGCCAGACCACTGCACAGTAGATCTGCATCTCAACAAAAAATGATAAGAAACATGAGGTTAGTTAAAGGTTTATGTTGACCCTTTACATGCCCCTTTCACTGCATACGTGACCAGTGTAGATCCAGATAAACTAGCACATCTGTGCCATCTGATCAGGATCTGTTATGTTCACTTTGAGATTGATTAGGTTATACCTGATTAGGTGAACTGCCGGCTGATCTGGATCTACACTGGTCTCAGATGTGATAAAATGCATAATTATATATGGAGTAAAGGGTTTTAAAAATGTTTAATTAGGAATTAGATACAGACATACACAGTCATATCATTATTATCTTACCTATACATCTTCACAAACTGATAAGGCATTTTAACTGTTAATTAGATAAAGACATGCACTGTCATACATGCTAGTCTCAAGTGGGATGGTTTCACACCAACACGTTTGAACAAGCCAAGATTTCTGTCAAGCTCGCTTGCAGAGAGCTCGACTTACTTGTCACAATGGTTGATCGGTGTTTGTGGGTGCATTACTGCATTCTGTTAGTGCATTCATCTGGATTTGTCTGGCTTGTAACTTTAACCCTTTCCTTTATAAATACGCATGTGCGACCAGTGTAGATCCAGATCAGCGGCACATCCGTGCCTTCACTGGTCGTATTTGATCAGAATAACCTAATGAATCAAAAAGTGAACAGTTTAGATCCTGATCAGACGACACGCCCTAGCAATAAAGGTGTATCTATACAGGAAAGGGTTAACATGCATTGAGCAATCTTGTTAATGTTTGGTATGAATATTTACCTCAGTAAGACAGAATGTTGTGCACAAACCCCAGGTTCCCATCTCAAAGGTCAAGGTCACAGTTAGGTATCAAGGGTCATTATAAGATTATATAGGCCTAGTCCTTCGAAGGCCACTATGCTCGATACTTTTATTTGTGTAAATATTGAGCTGTGCAAAACCAAGGCAATGTGAACAGTAATACATGTATGCATTTCCATTAAATGCTTAAGAACAGGCTCAGTCGAACCAAGCCTGCAATATTTTGATATTTGCAGTGTTCGATGGCTTTTAAAGTTCCATTTTAATTTATTTTATTTCAGTATACTATAACCACTTAATTTCAGGTCTTTTTTCTGCTTGGAGCCATTTGGATTTGTCTAACTCTTGGATTACAGGGCCTGTATGAGTGGGCATTTGATTTTCCTAAACTGGCATTGTTTATAACAACTGGGTAAGTGAAATAACTTTATTTCTAATTACCTCACCAGATAAAACTGACGTTTTCTTCTTGCACAATTGTGTAAAGCACTTGGTTTACTGGGAAAATGTTCTGGATATACTGTTATATATTGGAGTTTACGACTAGAACAATGAAGACCAAACAACAACTAATTTATTTTTGTAAAAAGATACATCCAGTTATGATGAGTAATACTTGAAGGTCTCACATAAGTATTAATGCTGAACTACAGATATTACAATTACCTCCTGCTAAAATAAATACTTCCCAGTATTTTTGCTGATAAAAGTGTTAGAAAGCAAGTCTAACTGATAATTTCTCACAACATCATTTTTCTGTAATTGGAAGCAATCAAGACTTAGTGATAAAGTAATGCTAAATATCAGTGCTTTGTAGATAAAGTTTACGGAAGGTAAAGTAAATGATAAAAGTTAATGTTCTACTCTCTTCTTTCCCTAATATCATTTGATAACAAAGGTATGTTAATTGTTTTATCACTACTGAAACGCTAGTAATGTTTTTCTCGGATTAAAATTTCTCATATTGCAGTCTCTCAGGTGGTTTTCTCTCACGCATGGGGTATCTCCTGATATTATCTGGTAATGAAGGTGATTTATCCAGATTTGATGTTTCTTAACTTGTCTGAGGTTCAGGTGTGGAGCTAGCCCGGGGTGCAATTTCCTTGTTTTCAGTTTGTTTCAAAGCTGAGTGTTCAGAAATGTCAGATCTTTTCGGTAAAATACTTGTCGGCAAAGCAGATTCGTTGCTGGTTCTTCTTTCAATGTCCTGTGAGAAGTCAGCATCGGTGTTATCTTTCATTCTCGATTTTAACAAATAATCGATGTGAACGTATCTAAGTTTTGAACCAACTTTCACAATGTACGTTAAAGGTCCAGTAACTTTATGCACCTTTCCTGGCAGCCATTTCCATGCCCCCCCCCCCCCCCCAACGAAAATGAGATTTAACTGAAACAATGTCTCCAATTGGTAATACTCGAGTGTTTATATGACTGCCGTCGTGTTGTAACTTGACTCGCTCCTGTTTTTCTTCAACGTGTTTTGTCTGTTTGGTTTAATTAATGTTAAACGTGTGCGTAACTGTCTATTTAGAAACAATTCACATGACATTTCTCCAGTAGTTGAGTGTGGAGTGGTATGGTAGCGTAGCAGGAAGCTCGCCAAACGATGGTGAATTGACATATTTTTGTTGTTTTTAACATCCAACACTTGTGTTTTCAATGCCTTTTTGACAATCTGCACGCTTCGTTCAGCCTGTCCGTTACTGGCACTATGGTAAGCCGGAATGAACACATGTATAATGACGTTTTTGTCCATGAAGTCTTTGAATTCTGTTGATTTGAAGTTCGACGCATTGTCTCTTACAAGCTCTTCTGGCAAACCTGTTGATGCAAATAACGATCTTAATTTTTCAATTGTACTGTAGCTTGTGATTGATTTCATTGGGAAAACTTCAATCCACTTGGAATAACTGTCGGTGACAATTAGAAATGACTGTTCCTTGAAAACGCCATAGTCAATATGTATCCGTTGCCACGGTCTCGTTGCCCATTTCCAGGGATGAAGCGGAGCCACAGCTGGTACATTTCTTGTTAACTGACAAACCGAACATGACTTCACTGTTTCTTCAATATCTCGGTCAAGATTCGGCCACCACATGTAGCTTCGCGCTAAATTTTTCATTCTACACATTCCTGTGTGTTCCTCGTGTAATTCTGCCATAAGCCTTTCGCGATATTTGGCTGGGACAACTACTCTTAATCCCCAAAGAATTACGCCTTGTTCGACAGAAAACTCATTACTCCTATTGTAAAAAATGGTTTTAACTCACTGAAAGTCACTGTGTTAGGCCATCCGTTTTGTATGTAGTCATACACTTTGCACAGAAGAACATCCTTGCGCGTTGCTTGGGCGATATCTTTATTGTTCAATGGAATTTCGTCAAGAAATGAAACAAATTCATAGTCCTCCTCATCATCCGTAGATTCCGTATTTTCGATTGATAATCTGGACAAACAATCGCAGTTAGCATGCTCTTTTGATTTTCGGTACACGATATCGTACTGATACGCCGCTAAGATGATTGCCCAACGTTGCAGTCTTGCTGCAGCTAAGGTAGGAATGCCCTTTTTCGAACCAAATATTGTGGTAAGTGACTGATGGTCAGTTTCTAAAATGAACTGTCTACCATAAAGGTATTTATGAAACTTTTAACTCCGAAAATTATGCCTAAATCTTCCTTCTCCAGCTGAGAATAATTTTTCTCCGAACTGGTGAGTGTCCTTGATGCAAAAGCTATCGGTCTTTCCGTTCCATCTGGCATTATATGGCTGATCACCGCTCCACATCCGTACGATGAGCTGTCACAAGCAAGCTTAAGAGGTTTATTCAAGTCATTATGAACTAACAGTCCACTTTTGATAACCAATGACTTGCTGTTCTGAAAAGCAGTTTCGCAGTCTTGGGTCCACGCCCAGTGTGTATCTTTCTTAAGAAGTTCGTGAAGTGGATGCAACACGGTCGATAAGTTTAACAGGAACGGACAATACTAGTTTATAAGTCCCAAATATGAACGAAGTTCACTCACGTTTGTTTGACTAGGAGCCTTTTTCACACCTTCTATTTTGTCCTCAGTAGCATGCAGATTGCAGACCGTCTGCATCTATCAAATGACCCATGTACACTACTTTCTCGGCCATGAAGATACATTTATCTTCACGCAACCTTATGTTGTGCATATCCAGTCGCTGAAACACCTCCCGGGGTGTTCTCAAATGTGCCTCGTCATCAGGGGCTGTTACGAGTATGTCGTCGATCCTACATACCACGTTTGGTAATCCTGACAGGATCTGATCCATCACAGACTGGAATATGGCTGGAGCGGAGCTAACTCCGTACGCCAAGCGCCGATATCTAAGTAACCCTATTCTTGTATTTATAGTCAAGTATTTTTCAGAATCGGGTTCGGGCTCTAATTGAGTGTACGCTTGTGCTAAGTCAAGTTTTGTGAACTTCTTCCCGCCAGATAACGTCGCAAACAAGTCATCTGTATTTGGTAACGGGTACCTCTCTTCACTTATGAACTTGTTCACCGTAAATTTAAAATCTCCGCAGATTCGGATTGATTTGTCCGCTTTCGGAATCACGACAATCGGAGTTGCGTGATCACTTGTTTTCACTGGATACAGAATTCCTTCATCCTGTAGCCGCTGGAGTTCTTTTTCTACGTTCTCCTTGAGAGCGTAGGGTACTGGTCTGGCTTTGCAAAATATTGCCATTGCATCCTCTTTTACGCAAATCGTAGCCTTAAAGCCTTTAATTGGAACTCCCGGAGTACCAATTTTCCGGAATAGATGTCTGTATTCCTCTTTTAATTTGGTTAATTTAGTTAAACAGTCAGTTCTGCTGATTCCAGATACTGCAAATATTGAATCCCAGTTCAACATGAAAACTTCTAACCAGTCTCTTCCCAACAAACATGGCTTTTTACCTTTCACAACGTTCTGGACATGTTTTTCATACTGAACTGGTACGGTACATTCACCTAGCACTGGGATCGCATCACCCGGATATGCTTTAAGTTGCACTTTAGTTGCTGTCAACGGAAATTTGTCTTTGAGTTTACTTTTGTACGTCTCTTCATTTATGATGGTCACAGAACTTCCAGTATCTAAATCAAATTTAACCTGTGCGTCGCCTATTGTCATGCATACAACGTAATGCTGTTTACCTTTGTCCGAGGTGCATTTATTAGAGTAAATTGTGTACACTTCACTCTCCGAATTTTCGCTACTTTCGACATCTACGTGTTTAACATTTTGTTTTCCTTTGTGCGGTTTGCTTTTGCTCCTGCAAACTCTCTCCAGATGACTAGTTTTATCACAGTTAAAGCATTTACTCTTACGATGCTCACAACTGTTTGCTTGGTGTTCCCCGCCACACCGGTAACACGCTTTGCCATTCCCACCGGTTTTCTTTCCCGAGTGGTTGTTTTTCGATTTGGAACCCCGTTCCGGTTTCGAATGCCCCGCACTCGATGCTTTGTTCTTTGCGTAGAACATGTTCTCTCCCTGAGAAAATGCTTGTGCGTCCTTTGCCGCCGTCTCCATTGCTAGAGCAATTTTAGTTGCTCCGTCAAAATCTAGCCCGTCTTCAGACAAAAGCTTTTTCTGTGTTGCCTCTGATCGCAATCCGCAG
Source organism: Corbicula japonica (assembly GCA_038501625.1). Classification (NCBI taxonomy): domain Eukaryota; kingdom Metazoa; phylum Mollusca; class Bivalvia; order Venerida; family Cyrenidae; genus Corbicula; species Corbicula japonica. The sequence goes on along the minus strand of JAZAYU010000363.1, from coordinate 243,668 downwards.
ACCAAACGATCTCTCAAAGCTTCTGGCAAGAAAGCTCCAATGTCACAGTTTTTGCAAGCCTCTTGAACTCCATAACATAGTTATTCACTGTTTCCCCCACTTTTTGATTTCGTTTGTTGAACTTAAAACGTTCACTTATCACAAGAGGTTTTGGCATGTAATAGTCCTGCAATGTTTGCACAAGTGTAGCGTAGTTCTTGTCTTTCTGCAAATCTGGCTGCAACCAATTCTTCAGCACACCATATGCATTTGGTCCAACTGCAGATAGAAACACAGCTACTTGCTTCTCGTCTTTGATTTCATTTGCAGCAAAATATTGTTCCATTCGCTCTACATAATTCTCAAAAGTCTCTGTCCCTTCAACAAATTCCGTTAATTTGCTAACTTTTGCCATGTTAACTGCCCACAAACCGCGTCGCCAAATTGTTATTTATTGGAGTTAACGACTATACACAATGAAGACCAAACAACAACTAATTTATTTTTGTAAAAAGATACATCCCGTTATGATGAGTAATATTTGAAGGTCTCACATAGGTATTAATGCTGAGCTAAAGATATTACATCTACACTGGTCACACAAGCGTAAAAAGACACTGAGTAAAGGGTTAAGCATTTTATGATATCATATACCCTATGAATTTAAAGAATTCTGATAGGTCGAGAGCTCCGTACTCGCGAGTCCGAAAAAAGTTATAACTACCCCGGGAATCATTAACTACCTTTGCTATCATCATCATCATCATCATCATCATCATCATCATCATCAGAATGCTTTAAATTCATAGGGTATATGATATAACAAGTAAATACTAATGTTGAGGTCGATATGTAGTTTTGCGGACCTGGTTAGTGTTAACCAATTATCCAATAAACAATAACATTGTGTGTCGAGTGTCACAAAATAATCAGTAATCCTGTAAATGACACCGATTAGACAGTTTCGCCACATTTTTACAAAACCGTAAAGTGCTAATTATGGACGCAGATACATAATTCTCACGTTAAAATTTTATAGTGGATTTTTTTAAACCAAGATTTGACAATGGGATTTTGATCTTTAATGTCGGGAGACAGGATCATGTTCAGATTATTGGTATCCCGCCGGGATATCACATTTATGCAGCAAAACACAGGAAATACAGGTCTTGTATGCAAGAAGATTGTTGTTGTTGTAGCCCAGTTGACTGATGTTCCTTCCTGTTTCTTGCTACAGGCCTATGTTACACTGGTTCCTGTTCACAATTGAGCTTTTTGGCATCCTCATAATAAACTCCATCTTTGTTGCCGTGGTTACCAACTATTTCACCCAGTGCGAGATGATACTGTTTTACGTGAAGGGCGTGGCCTTCCGCCTTCAGGAGAAATCAATAGATCTTAAGACGGCTATGAAGGTATGTATTTTGTTGAGAAGTATTGTATATTAGAAATGGGTCAGATTTGGTAATGAGGTTTGTCATATGTACATGACTATTGATTTTGAGGTTAGTAGATCAAAGGTTATTATACCCCCACAAACGAAGTTTGAAGGGGTATATAGGAGTGAGCTTGTCGGTCGGTCGGATTCTCATTTCCGGATGATAACTCATGAAAGGCTTGACAGATTTAAATAATTTTTGGTACACAGGTGTAACATCATAAGATGCAGGTCATGTTCGATTATGGGATTGGTGGGGTCAGTGTCAAGGTCACTGTTACTAAAAATAGAAAAATGCTTTTCGGACAATAACTCCTGAAAGGCATCAAATATTTTAAAAATGTTTGGTATACAGGTGTAACATCTCAAGATACAGGTCAGGTTCGATTTGGGGCTGGTAGGGTCAATGTCAAGGTCAATGTTACTAAAAATAGAAAAATGGTTTCCGGATGATAACTCATGAAATACTTCACATATTAAATCCTTTTTTGGGACATAGATGTAACATCAGAATATACAGGTTGAGTTCGACTTTGGATCCTGTGGTGTCATTGTCAAGGTCACTGTTACTTAAAAAAGAAAAACTGTTTCTGGACAATAACTCATGAAATACTTCATAGATTTAATAATTTTTTGGGACACAGATGTAACATTACAAGATACAGTTTAAGTTTGACTTTGGGGCCTGTGGGTTCAAGGTCAAGGTCACTGTTATTTTAAATTCAAAACTTCATTTCCACTCACTAACTAAAGCTAAGAATGAGATTCTTGAATGAAATTTGGCGAACTGGTGGTTTCTATGAAGACGACTTTTGGAATTGAAAGTAAGGCCTGTGGGGTCAAGGTCACTGTTACTAAAAATAGAAAAACTGTATATGCTCAATAACTGTAGTTCGGAATGAGATATTGTGATGAAAATTGCTATATAGGTAGTGTCTGTGAGGAAGAAACTTGGTATTGAAAATGGGCCTGGTGGGGTCAAGGTCACTGTTCACTGTTACTAAAAATAGAAAAAATGGTTTCTGGATGATTTCTAATGAAAGGCTTCACATTTTTAACATGTTTTGGCTCACATTGATTCTAAGAATTCCCAGTTCAAGTATCAAGCACACATGTGGGGGTATTTAATCACTTTCAGTGATAATTCTAGTTGAACTTGAGTTCAGTAGATCAAAGGTCAAGGTCACAGTGACTTCAATGAAATAAAAGTATATTTCTATCTGGTTGGCATTTTGGGGCTTGGGGAAGGGCATACATGTTTAACAAACCTCTCTTTTTACATTTCAAATTAAGCCTAAGAAAAAATATCTGAAGGAAAACAAAACACAAAATCAACATTATAATTATGATTTACACGGGAAATTTTAGTAGAGCTGATTATCTCCTAATTTTGTTTGGTTCATTATTTTACTGTTGACAACAGCATACACTTATAGCTCTTTATTTTATTTTTCAGGATATTTTGTCAGTACGACAGAGCTTGAGTGTTTTGAATGGACCAATTGCAAGAATGACGGCTCTAGTGTCAGTCATCTTCGCTGAACTAACTATCTTAGGTAATGAGGATTAAATATCACTTGGCGGAGTAAACAACTTCCTGTGATTAATTCTATGATGGCTATTTATTACAGTTCTTTTTGAGTTCATCTTGTTTTCTTTTTCTGCATTTTAATGAATACAACTGTTAAATGTACTTTAATTAAGACAATTGTTTGTGAAAGCAACTTCAGTAAAAACAGCTAATTTAAGTGAACACAGCTGTTATTGTATAGTTAATACAGCAGTTGGTGTATTTAATAAACACTGCTGTTCGTGTATTTTTGGGAACCCAACTGTTTGTGTATTTAAGTTAATCCAACTTCTGGTGTATTATAGTGAACACAGCTGTTAGTGTAATTTAATAAATGCAGAGGTTAGTGTATTTAATAAACACTGCTGTTAGACTAAGTGTATTTAAGTAAACACAACTGTTTGTGTATTTTAGTGAACACAACTGTTTGTGTATTTTAGTGAACGCAACTGTTTGTGTATTTAAGTTAATCCAACTTCTGGTGTATGTTAGTGAAAACAGCTGCTAGTGTATTTTAGTGAACACAACTGTTTGTATATTTGAGTTAACACAAGTTTTAGCCCATTTATTGAACACAGCTTTAGTGTATTTTAGTGAACATACAATTAGTGTACATTGCAAACTCTTTATAACGCGCTTCGTTTAATTCCGCGCTCCATTATAACGTGGTCGTACCGTGGATCCCCTATTTTTTTTCTAAGTCCATTTTTAACCATGAAACGGCAAAAAATCGAAACCGAAAGTCACAATTGTAACATGTACACAAATGCCGCACACATTTTTCCCTAAAACAACCGTGTTTTAACACCTTTCCCAGTGACAGATATCAGCCCGGGGCAAACTTGTGAATGCATACTTACTGTTTAATTTTATCATTGATCCATTACTAAATTCGATTGTCTCTATAATTATCACATAATCCGCACAATTCAGAAAGAAACAAACAATTATTCCCAGTCTGTCGGTAGTTCATTGATGTACATTTTGCTTTGATCCGCCTTCCTGTTAATTTCATGGAGGTTGCATTTTTTTACTATGGAGGTAAACAGCGATAATATCTGTCAATGAAATGCGACTTCAAAGAAAAATGTCGGCTCGTATCGAGACTGTGATGTTTTGTCGGCTCTGCTATGAAATCGTTTGATCTACAAGAAGTGTGTACGTGACATTTGTCTTGTTTTTTAGCTGGTTTAAGTTTGTTGATGATGCAACAATACTGAAATATTACACTGGAGATAAAATTAGGATGTAATTTATAAATTATGGAATATATTCACGATGGTTAGTGTTTTAATATTTATTGTACATTTACGTTCGTAAATGTCAGAGTTTGTGTCATAAAATAATTAAAATTTCTGCAAGCATCTAAACAAACTAGATATACGGTCTTTAATTCCATTACAATAATTTAAGGCCTATACGATTTTGATCTTGGTGTTATTAGTCAGTCTCTTGCCGTTTTGCTTTTTTTATTTGAAATTTGGTAATTGTGTGTCTTGTAAGAAATATTTTTTGTCGAGTACAGTGTGGGGAATCATGACGTTACGTAGAATTATGCATAATCTCTAGTTGCGTATTAGGTTGTATATTTGCGCGGGAAAATCGGGTCATGTATTTTTCGCGGGAAAATCGGGACATGTATTTTGCGCGGGAAAATATAACGCGGATTCACTTATTAACGCGGTCGGGATGATGGACCCGCTATACACCGTTATAAAGAGTTCGCAGTGTATTTTAGTAAACACAAGTTTAAGTCTATGTTAGTGAACCAAACTATTGGTGTATTTAAGTTAACTCAACTTAATGTGTATTCCAGTGAAAACAGCTTTGAATGTGTTTTAGTTATCATAGCTTAAAGTGAATTAAAATGACAACAACAATAAAGATTGAGAACATTGTGCTTTTTACAGGTGTGAGTATTTTAGCCCTGAACAAGAATGACCAGAGTAAGGTGTGGTTGTTCCGAGCTATCTACCCGCTAGTCTGGTTCGTGATACTGGCCATACCCTTGCTTCAGGTGAGCTTTTCTGGTCTGCATTATCCCTTTCCTCCATAGATACACCTTTATTGCGAGGGCGAACAGTTTAGATCCAGATCAGCCGGCACATCCATGCTGTCTGATCAGGATCTAAACTGTACGCACTTTTATTCATTAGATTATTTCTGACCAAAATGCGACCAGTGCAGATCCTATCAGACAGAAAGGATGTGCCAGCTGATCTGGATCTACACTGGTTGAAACTGCATAAAAATGTGTATTTATGGAGGAAAGGGTTATTACTGAGAAGTTGTCATTTCCTGGGAAGTTATCAGTCATAGCAGTGGAAAACAGTTGGGTTGTTTAAAGTGTATGAAGCCTAATGGGCTTCACGTTTAAACAATCCAACTTTTTCATAGCCAAATGAAATCCATCAAATATCGATTCATTCTTTTTACATTTATTTACACAAAAAATACTCTCACTTATACAGAAATTATGATTATAATTTGTGATATTATGTTTTTTTTAAATTCTGTTTGAACAGTCACATTGACAACAAAGCAAACAATAGCTTGCTTTTTTACAGCAATTTATGGCAAAATGAGCTTGCCCATCAGTGTCACACGTCAAAACATTGTGCACAGCCCAGTAAATTGTAGGCAGTTTAACTGTAGCCACGCCTCTTAAAGCAGTATGTCATGTGGATGAAGTTGAAGTGTATATATTCATCATTAGACACAGAACTCTCTGTTTTTAAAACACTTCACTGTAGCTTCAGTGTTCATACATTAACACTTTCCTCCATAGAAACATCTCTATTGCGTGGGCAAACAGCCGTCTGATCAGGATCTAAACTGTTTGCTTTATGATTCTTTAGATTATTTCTGAACAAAATGCGACCAGTGCAGATCCTGATCAGACTGCACAGATGTGCCAGTTGATCTGGATCTACACTGGTTGCACCTGCGTAAAAATGTGTATTTATGGAGAAATTGGTTAATATTACTGTGAGGCCTTAGTTATGGGCAATGGGTAGTATAGGTCTGGTTCAGTTTTATATTCCACCAGCTTTATTAATTTTTAGTTAATATTTGGTAGACCATTTAACCCTTTCCTCCATATATACACATTTTTACACGTGCTACCAGTATAGATCCAGATTATCCAGCACATCAGGATCTGCACTGGTCGCATTTTGGTCAGAAATAACCTAACAAATAAAAAAGTGAATTTTTAGATCCTGATCAGATGGCATTGATGTGCCGGCTGATATGGATCTAAACTGTTCGCCTATGCAATAAAGGTGTATCTATGGAGGAAAGGGTTTAATATTCATGTCTATTTCAAATCTAGGCTGCAAGAGTCAACTCTGTGTGTAACAGATTTAAGAAGATTGCGCTGGAGACCCGTGTATTTGGCTACAAAGGATCGTCGCTGTTGGAACTAGATTCCTTTCTAAACTTTGTCACTCAGACACGGCTCAGGGTAATTAGCTTCTTCTCCAATCCTGGAGGGTTGGGTACATAGAGTAATCATAACAATTCCTAAAGGGATTTCAACCAAACTTTACACTAGGTTGAGTGTTACATCCAAAAACCATTGCCCCAATTAAAGGTCAAGGTCAGACTAAGTATTTAAAGGTAAAAATATGCAAAATCATACTTTCCAGAGCATATCTTTGCTAGGCTTCAAGGGATTTCAACCAACGTAATGCATGTGTTTATCTTAATATAGCCCTGTGTCATGTACGAGAACCATTTGCCCTCCTATAAAGGTCAAGGTCACACTTAAAAGTCAAAATATGCAGAAATTCTAGTTTCCAGAGCTCATATTTACTATGCCTCAAGGGATTTCAACCAAACTTCACATAGGTGTAAATCTTAATATGGCAGAATGTTGCATCCAGAACCATTGCTCTGCTTTAAAGGTCAAGGTCACACTTAGGGTTTAAATGTCAAAATATGCAAACTCAGAATGTGATTAAAGCCCCAGCCCTAAACTTAAGTAAGAATACACTATGGAAAAATTATATTTGTCCATATAGGCTCCAATATATAAACTCTCTAACAAAACACAAAAGGTCCAATCAAATTCTTTCTTATAGATGGGATTTTCAATGATAATGTTAAATTATAGTTAACAAACTTTTAAGAAGCTAAATATAATGGAGCTATATTTAGCATCTATTTTTGACGACGCGACCACTTCATGTGGGATCTCGATTTCTGTGACGTTTCGGAAATCCTACTTTAACTTTTAGTCGCGCAGACCAAATTTATTTTAGTGAATTAAAATTTTATTAGCCCGAACTAATGCGCCAAATTTGTGCCTATAGTTCCAAATACATGTAATATTTCATACAAGAGCGGGTTAAATTGAGGTAATGCCGCTTTAAGATACTTCTGCCAAACTGCACAATTTTTATACACCCGGGACATATTATGGAAACACCAATGGGGGTCAGGCAGGCGTCCGGGCGGTGTCCACTGCGATGTCGGCTAAATAACACGAACAGTTGTTCACCGATCTTCATGAAACTTAGGGAAAATGTTTATGGGCATAATATCTCAGCTAAGTTTGATAACCTGCCAAATCCCTTCAGCCACTTCAGAGTTAGGGCCATTTATTGGTACAAAAAATGGTGTATTTTGTGGAATTTTGGCACTCAAGTTTTCTGTGAGATAGAAACATTATCTAACGTCCAAGAACCATGGCCCTACCTCAAAGTTCAAGGTTACACTTCAAGTTCAAATGTTAAAGTTAGTGTAAATCCTTGATTATGAAAAGCAGAACTTAACAACTCTTGCAGGGATTTTACATCTTCCCCACAACCCTTGAAAAAAATTTAGTTTGTAGACATCAGCTATTAAATTTAAAAAAGTGGATATAGCAGCATGCAAGGTCCTTACCCCGAATGCCTTAAAAAAAGCTTAACCCTTTCCCTCATTAATACGCATGTGTGACCAGTGTAGATCCAGATCAGCCGGCACATATGTGCCGTCTGATCAGGATCTGCACTGGTCAATTTTGGTCAGAAATAATCTGATGAATCAAAAAGTGGACAGTTTAGAACCTTATCAGTTGGACGTGCTTGCTGATCTGGATCTAAACGGTTTGCCCTCACAATAAAGGTGTATCTATGGAGGAAAAGGTTAATAAAACCTGCTTTATAAAAATTATTTTGGTCATTCTGAAATGAGCGATGAATGAAAATGAATAAATGTCAGGTTATTGCAGAACATGTGGACAAAATGAAGTCCCATTTTCTTTTCATTAATTTTTGAAACTCGTTATTTTTACTTTACCAAAATAAATTCCAGTTTCAAATAAAGGCCCCAGTCTTGAACAAGACAGTCTAAACTATATTAGCCAGTCATCAAACTTTATAAGTTTGTTGACCATCATGTGTACCAGTAGTAGTATGTTAGTGTGAGGTAACTCTGATTGGAATCTGTAAAGTGTACTTTGAACACAATATTGGCTTTTTTGACAATGACAACTTAGAGTGGGGGCATCCGTGTTCTGTGGACACATCTCTAGTTGATTTATTAGATTATTTCTGACCAAAAAGCGTACAGTGCAGATCCTGATCAGATGGCACGGATGTGCACGCTGATCTGTAAATGTGGAGGAAAGTGTGAAATTTGATCAGACCAAGTGGATCTGCAGGTTGATCATTCACAAATGTGACATATTCTGTGCTTAGCATAATGTTTTCTTCTATTTCAGGCCAAGTTATTCCACATTCCGATTCTGCCGTCATACTTGATAGCTGTGGTTGTGTTATCGCTTTTCATAATACTCATATTGTTACAAACTAACGTTATAGGCACAGACCAGTTGGTTTAGGATACATTTGAAATGATATTGGTGAAAGCTGTATACCAGCAGGTATTGTTGTACATTATGGGATATTTTCAGCTGTTTTGTGACGAACACAATATTTACGATAGAGACATTACTTACGTTTGGCTGAATATGCTGCTTTAACCCTTTCCTCCATTATACACTTTTAAGATATGGTCAAACGGTGTAGATTCAGACCAGTTGGCACATATGTGCAATCTGCTCAGGATCTGCACTGTTTGCTTTTTGATTATTTACATTATTTCTGACCAAGATTTGACTACCGTAAATTGGGATATTTTGGCGTCGTCATATTTTGGCCATTTTGCCTCAATGTGCCTGTGTTTTATTTTGGCCAGTTTCATTTTGGCCATTTATCATTGTGTGGCAAAAAATAAACACAAATATGTTATTTTATCATGTCATGTACGCTAATTTATGAGATTGATCGGCATTTATTTTAGACATATTAATAAACGATACATATAGGAAAAAGCAACAAAAGACTGCAAAATTTTTCATATTATTATTTTAATTACAAAACTTCACATGTACATGTAGAAATATAAAATTAAAATGCATGAACTTATATAAGTGTAATGCAAATAACGATGTGATATTTAAAACACTTACATTTTGTAAACAAATCTCACATTTTCACAACATTTATTGCAACACACAAAAATCCAACAAACTTAAATACACTAATTGAAATTTAAAATCATGATATTTATCGAGTTGTTTTCTTATAAGCGATAAATAGCGATCAACGTTGGCGAAGTGTGAAAAATAATTGTTGTGTTAGCACTACCAGGACTTAATTTTCACCTGTGATATATTTTGGTGTGTTTAATTTTGGCCTTTTCATTAGGGTGGCCAATTTACGGTAATATCCCAATTTACGGTAGTGCAGATTACGATCACACACCACGGTACAATTGATTGCACATGAGTTAAAAAAATGTATTAATGGAATTAAAAGGGTTAATTTGAACATTTCTGGCCTATTTCTTGTCAAAAGTCAAAAGTCGATAACAATACTGCACAGTTACTTGAAAAGTAAATGTGATATTTAACCCTTAACTCCTCATATGAGTTTTTTGCATGTGCAACCATTGTGGATCAAGATCAGCCGGCACATCCACGTCGTCGGATCTGGATCTACACTGTTCACTTTTCGGTCAGAAATAATAGTGTAGATCCTGATGAGGCAACATCAATATACTTGCTGATCTTGATCTACACACTGCCCTTGAGATAACAGCCAGTTTGCATGGTGTAAAGGTTTACGGACATTTTAAAATTGGCCTTATGGTAATAGTTTTTTGTGCTGGATCAAATGTGAAATATTTAAGAAATTAAAATATCCCTAATAGATCCTAGATTCTTAAGATGCAATATTTTAAAGTTTGTTAGTCCATATGATATGAAAATGAAGGCAGGATGTAGCTAATAAAAGTACAAGATTTGGTGTATGTCTGCAAATATGTGCATACAGGTGATATATTATTTTGGTCTATGGCTATTTGTCATTCTGGTATATTGCTTATTTGTTACAAACTTGTTTAAGGATTGAATTGATATTTTATTGCATTTATCGGGGTATGGAAAACATGTGGGTTGTTTAAAGTGTGTGACATCCAATATGTTTTGCATATCCTGAAGTGATAACATGTCAATGCAGTTCTTAAATTTACACTCGTAAATATTCTCGATTCTTCCTAAAATTAAAAAGGATCCAGTAACATTCCTCAGTTTTTCATAAACTTTGCCATGTTGAAAAATGATATGTAATTGTCAATAGCCACAACCTAAGCTGTGGGCCCATTAAAAATCGGTTAGCCAGCATTAGAAGATTTACATTGAAATACGCTTACAATCTTGACAACTGTAAACCTTTACTGATGCCAAAGTTATGTATATAATTTAAAAAAGTGGGAAATTTGGCCCCCTAAAAAATGGTAGTTTTTTGTTATTTTGTACAAAAACAGATTGAAACTCTTGTGTTCTAAAGTGGGAGACACCCACTCTGAGCCCAAGATCATTAAACTAAGATTAGGAGTCCAGTCTCAAATCTAAGCATCTGATTGGCTGAAATGGCAACCAGTCACCATTTAAGCAAATCAGATTATTGAGACTTGACACTGGTCTCCAGATTTAGTTTAATGATCTTGATCACAGATTTATAGACTTCATACTTTACTCCATATCTACAACTTTTATGGCAATGAGAACAGTGTAGATCCAGATCAGCCAGTACACGGATGTGCAAGCTGAACTGTATCTACACTGTTCGCACATGCGATAAAATGTGTATAAATGGAGCATAATTGTGAATGGATTGTTGTTATAACTTGTATGTTGAGAAAATTACATTTGAAATTATATTTATATTTGAGATTACACATTGGTGCAATAAAACATTGTAATTTTGACATAAGTTATTTGATAAAACTTGTTATTTATAACAGTTGTTGGCTTTCTATTTTCCATGTATGATTGTTTATAAGTAGGGCAATTAACCCTTTCCTTCATAGACACACCTTAATTGCGAGGGTGAACAGTTTAGACCCAGATCATCCGGCACATCTGTGCCGTCTGATCAGGATCTAAACTGTTCGCCATTTGTTTTGTTAGGTTCTCTCTGACCAAAATGTGACCAGTGCAGATCTTAATCAGACGGCACAGATGTGCTGGCTGATCTGGATCTACACTGGTTGCACATGCGTAAAAGGAGTATATATGGAGGAAAGGGTTAACTAGCACTGTTAAAAATAGTAATTTTGAAGTACATTTCCCGTTCAAATGTTTGAGGGAATCGAAATTAAAGATAATAAAATGTAGACAAGAGACCGTGCTCCAAATGTTTGTTGTTTAAACTAAAAGAAATCGGTTGTGGGTAAAACCCTGACCAGACCCAGACCCAGACCAGACCCCGGAAACTAACGATTAGGTACGGAAATTCTGCTCGTTTCCGACTATTGTCTAAAACAATTACGCTGACTACAGAGATATAACTTTTTTCTATTTTGTGAGATATTATAAAAGTTCAGGATTAAGCATTCTACATTGGCGCATAAGATTTTTTTATCAAATTGAGATTTGCCTTTAAGGGTGTTAAAGCAAAATTACATTAAAAGACATGAACTATTGTCATTCAGTTCTGCGATTGTATTAATTTTATAATCGATTAGGTACGCAATTTAATTCTGTGAAATTCTTTAATTTTAAGTCACAAATACGTCAAATTATAAAAAATATAGAAAATAATATCATTTTTTGTTAGTATTGTGTATTTACTGATTTAAGATGTGCAGTCACAGCTTAGCATTTAATTAAGAAGCGAAATATATTTATTATGCCGACTTGTCTTTAAATTGTTTGAACATTATTGTCTGGTGTGATAATTTTTTTTCAAAATCATTTTTTTTTCATAACTAGTGATGAAAGTATTTGGCGCAAATTGCAATAGACAGAATATTTACCAGAGCTTTCTCATATATACACCGAGTTCTGTCGAGAAAATTATGATTGTGGTGATTGTTAAGCATTCTGTGTTCAGTTAATTCTAAAATTAATTATTTAATATTTCTGGTAATGAAAAGAATTATGATTAGGAAATGATATAAAGCACCAAGAACACGAATCGCTAATTAGCAAACATGTCGTTATTGTTTTGTAATGTATTGTCGGAAACGAGCGAAGATTTCCGTACCTAATCGTTAGTTTCCGGGGTCTGGTCTGGGTCTGGGTCTGGTCAGGGTTTTACCCACAACCAAAGAAATCATGGAAACTGAAATGCAGCTTTTCTTGGGTAGGGTTTCCCTGGTGTCTTGAATACCTTGGTATCCAGCTACAAAATTCACAGTGTTACAGATGATATTTTGAAATTAGTGGAACCGGATGTAAACTCTTTGTCTTAGAGTTACGCAACTTTGATGATCCAGCCAAATCCCCCCAGGCACTCCTGAATTATGGCCCTTGAATTGTCCATAATTACTGTTTCCGCTCTCTTAGTCAGAGTTTTCATCCCGTCTTTATCAAACTTGGTGAATATTTTGAAATTAGTGGACTTTTTACCCATTACTCCATATATACCCTTTTATCACGTGTGTGACCCATTTAGATCTGTATCAGCTGCCACAGACATTTTATCTGATCTGGAACAACAATGTTTGCCATTTACAAATAAAAAGGTGATGTGCCGGCTGATCTGGATCGAAACTGTTTTCATAGGCCATAAAGGCATTTATTACGTGTTACTATAAATAGTAACAAATAATGACCAAAATGCCCGGGTACTTTGCATGATAAAGGGCGGGCCGAAAACCTGATATCGCGGGCCAAAAACCTGCTATCGCGGACAGAAATCCCGTATCACGAATTATGGCGCGTGGTAACTATTGATACAGGATTAAACTTTTTTCATTTCAAGATGGCGACGATTGAATCGATCGAGTCCCATTCAAGTTTTTTGGAGCTAGATGCAAGAAGTAACATATTTAAAAAGAACATGCATGCAAACATGATACATATTCAAAGAACGATAAAATGACAAGAGAAACAGGGACACATTGTACATACCTGGGGATAACCAAGAACAAAAAGCACCGGATCATGTTCCTTCATATTTCCTTTAGGCTTTATGCCTATTATTCTTTGAAACAAGATATGCCTTTTATGTTTTTGTTGAATTGAAGCTCGCAGCAGCGTTATGAGAATGAAACACTCTCAAATAACAGCCTTTACATACCCATACCGCTGTAAAACACTTCCAGAATTCACATTTTCACAATCTCATATCTTGCAAAATTTTATCAAATCGTTCGAAGACATAATCACTTAAAAAAAATAAAACTAAAAAATCAACTGACAGCAACGTAACTTGCTCTTTTACAGTTTGAAAATGTAAAAAATCTTTAATTACGTCACAAAACTCTAAATGTCGTAGTATTGAAAGCATTCATCGTGACGTAGTTGATTAATGAATAGACTAGTGCTCAGTAAATGTATGAATTACAGAGCATACAAATGGCAGACATTGATATCAGCCCGGCACATGTAATAAAATGGTTATAACCGGCGTTAAAGGGCCGTGAGGTGATATCGGCCCGGCCGAGCAACATAGGCCCTCGAGCTAAAGCTCTCGGGCCAATATTGCTCCTCCGGGCCGATATCACCTCCCGGTCCTTGAACACCGGTTAATAACCTCTTAATATACGGAGGAAAGGGTGAATGCACACAATGCAGCCAAACAATAAGTGCAATTAATTTCAAAATAACTTTTGCTGTTAGATCATTGACCTTTTCTTTCATATATACACATGTACAACCAGAGTATGCTGTAAAACTGGTTTTATTAGTGTTAGTTTTATTTTCGCAAATACAACTGTATTCGCAAATGGCTTACCTCGCGAATTCATAAATGCAGCGAATATATGATGAGTTTCCATTTATCCACATATATACAACTTGTAAGAGGACTGTTAATTACATCAAATGCCACATACATTAACTTTTTGGCCACCATTCATTTATTTGATTTAATTATTTAAATATATTTGGGAAAATATATAAACGATTATTTCCTTAAATTGTTTTAAATTTTACGATTTCTGGTGTTGAGTGCAATGACATCGCAAATTCATAAAAAGGAAATAGCTGATTTTTTACAAAAATCGCTAAATTTTGACCTCGTGAAATTAATGCGTTTTACAGTATCCAGATCAGCAGGCTGATCTCTGCTAACTGATCAGGATCTACACTGTTTGCATCTTGGCAAGAAATAACGTAATGATTCTAAAAGCAAACTGCAGATCCTGATAAGATGGCACAGATATGACGGCCGATCTGGATCTACACTGTTCACCCATACGATAAAAGGTATATTATACGAAGTAAAGGGTTTTACTATTTATGGGGTTTTAATTTTTCGTGAATTTCATGAGAAGATTGTACCATGGATTTAAAACCACCTCATAATTTGGAATAGGACTTCAACGTAGTTTGGACAATTGACCTCAATGGATTTAAGAACCCATGAAAGTCACGTCTAACGGCATTTTGTGTCCACGAATTTTAAGTTCATCCAAAGAAGTGTACAGTTTGCACATTGTGTGCCACAAATTTGATGCTGTAACTGTTGCAGGGCATAATTTCCATTTGTTCCATGTGTAGTATGTGTTGTTCATAACTGGGTCAGTCGGTAGATCACACAGTGTGTCAAAAGCTCATAGATTAAGCCCTTTACTCCGTTCAAGGTCTGGCACTCTTGTAGCATGATAGACAGTGTATGTCACTGATAACAGACATGTAAGCTGGACTTACTCCATATATGCTGATAATGTTGTTTATGTGAACAGTGTAGATCCAGATCAGCTGCCACATCCATGCCATCTGATCCCATTATACACTGGGCACACAAATGTTAAATGTATATGGAGTAATCGGTTAATCCCTCTAGTGACAATTATAGTAAATTTAATATGAGTATTTATAGCCAATGCAAGTCAGGGTAAAATGTGCACACGCCAGAGTACAAGCAACCAAAATAAAAAGTCAAAATTTCTCATGATTTTATTATTTAACAAGTAACAAAACATAATAAGCTACATCAACTTTGCAAAATTAACATTAAGTGGTAGTATTATCAACCCAATACATCAAACCTTTGGGTCAGTATATGTATAACATAACTATTTAATGGCCTCATTGCCTGGTGTTAAGGATTTCTCAAAGCTCAAATACATGTGCTCTTCTGAAAAAGGACAGGTTTATTTAACTTGTTTAGAAGGTGGGATTGGTACTACAAATGTGTCACTATTAAGGATACAATGAAATTGACCTTTCAGTCCTAACCTTTTGAGAAAAGTGCTGATAATATTAACACTGTTGACCAAAATTTTGAGTACAATTATATAAACATGTGACAGCGAGTAAACAACCAAAAATAACACTTGAATTAACTGTATGGATACACTTTTTTTTCACATGAGCTGTGAACAATACTTGATTCAGATCAGCCTGCATATCCCTACAGTCTGATCTGGATCTATGCTGAAATAACCTAAGGAATCTAAAAGTGAACAGTTGGAGCCTTATTAGACTGCACAGAACTGCAAGCTGATCAGGATCTCAATTGATAGCACATGAAATAATAGCTGTAGAAGAAAGCGTTAAACATGAACTTCATTGTATAATAGCTCTCCAATCAAAACTGTGTAACATAGCTGTCGGTTAATCAGCCCTGCTCACCAAAGTTGTGAGTGAAATCTTTGAACTTCTGTAGCTCTGACTCGGTTACTGTCCGTCTGTGTGTCTGTAAGGATTTCAGAAAGTCGGACAGCTCTGTCTTCCTGGGTAGAATCTACAAATGTGTAGAACTTCTTGAAAACATCAGTCAATTTAGTTCTCAAACATCAGTCAATTAAGTTCTAAAACATCAGTCAATTAAGTTCTCAAACATCAGTCAATTAAGTTCTCAAACATCAGTCAATTAAGTTCTTAAGTTCTCAAACATCAGTCAATTAAGTTCTCAAACATCAGTCAATTAAGTTCTCAAACATCAGTCAATTAAGTTCTAAAACATTAAGAGTAAAGTGCAGTAAATATCCTAAAGATTTATTTAAAATAAATATACTTAAAGAAATTAGAAACGCAACTTCTTTAAACAAACAATACATTTCATGTTTTAAAAGTTGCATTTCTATTTTCTTCAAATACATATTATATAGTAAAAGAAATTAAAAACCCAACTTCTTTGAGCACGAAACATATTTTGTGGTTAAAGAAGTTGCGTTTCTAATTTCTTTAAGTATATACAAGCTCTCAGCATCAACAAAAATTTTCTGGTCTCTAACTTTAGCAATACTTATCTAAATTTTCAGAAAAGTTTCAAAGATCAGATTCAATAACCAGCCAGTAACTCTGTAGTAATATAATGAAATAGATGAAAAGAGAACTTTGAAAGTCACCAAACACGACAAATATGAAAATATTGCAGGCTTTGTTTGATTGAGCCTGTTCATGGGCAGTAATGGAAATGACATTGTATATTACCGCCCATGCCGCCTAGCCCCGGGTTGAGCGCAACTCAATATTTACACCAATTTAATTTAAAGAAGTGAAAGTTTGCGTATACTTTGCCAGGTGGTAGAGCATCCATTTTAGTCTGAATTGCACCTCTAGTATCCTTGCTGCATGGCGTGTACTGACCATCTGAAACATAGCATATGGTATATCGAATGACTGATTGATAGATACTATTACGGTGAACTGGCCATCTGAAATATAGCATATTTTCTACCAAAAACCACAAAATTTTATGCTCAAAAATACACAGTATATAAAAATGTTTTAACAGATGACTGCACTGTTGTAAAGGTTGTGTATACTGATACACTGTGGTTACATTTACCACTGACATCACACATCCATGCCTACTATGTCACATGAGATAACAAGTGTATCCATTGTAAAGAAAATATACACGGGTGACAAAAGTTTTCTACTAAAGACTCGGCTACTTTTTCTCAGATTCCCAACTTACCGTCAGTTCTGCTCCAGTACTGGGCACTCTGAAGGTCTCGAATAGGTCCAAACAATGCACCCAGGGTCATGTTGGCGATATCGCTTCCCGAGTAACCATCTGTCTTATCAGCAAGTATGTTCCATTCCTGATCTGTCAGTTCCACCTTGTTTTCCTTTGTGTGGATCTTGATCAGGCTTATCCTGGCTTCTCTGAAAAAGCATAAACATGTGTTGGTCAGCTGACCTTCATATACCAGTTTTCAAACATTTCTCTATGGAAAGTTCTAAAAATAGAAAATTTCTAAACCTAACAACACACACACGAAGAATATAGTCCCTATCTTTTACATTGTACCTGTAAATTGTGTGCATCATAAGCACTGCATAATCTTTCATAACATAGTGATTCTATTAACCCATTTCTCCATATATATGCATTTTATGCATGTGAGACCACTGTAGATCATCTGAATTAGCACTGGATGCATCTTGGCCAGAAAAAACCTAATGGATCTAAAAGGAAATAGTTTAGACCCTGATCAGATGGCACAGATGTGCCTGCTGATCTGGATCTAAACTGTTCGCCCATGCAATAAAAGCCTTTCTATGGACTAGAGGTTTAATTAATTGGTTGCTAGCTCCTTTGTGGATACACCCAGTAGCATGTATAGTAGTACAGTATGTCTAGTGAAAATAGTTCAGTCATTTTAATGACACGTCAGTACCATCAGTACTTTGATTCTATATATCAGCTGGACTAGTTTAAACTTGAAGAACTCTCATGTTCCAAATTGTCACACCCAGGCCACAAATGACATTCTTGCACAAACATAATGTCACGCAGTTATATTAAACTCTTATGACTTGAGCTCTATCACCTTGCTAGATTTTGCTGGGCTTTAATTTTGCTCATTTCCCTAGAGAGGAATTTATACACAGAAATTCAATCCTAATGAAAAATAATGAAATGTTTAAGTCATAATATTTACATTCCTATTGATTTTTTCATTTAAAAAAATTCGGTTCATTTTGCATGAACCGCATGATTCGTAATGACGTAATGGCTGTTACTATTAAAAAATCCCACGTATCACTCCCCCTTTTCACTTAATACTAATTTTTGAAAGCGTTCGACTTAAGTTTATTTAAAGAAAAAAATGAATAAAATGTAAATATAAGGAATGATTCTTATTTTGGTGCGGTTCATGCAGATTGGACGTGCACGCGAGAGCTGGCAAATTTACCATAAAGCGCTAGCGCGCTTTATGGATTTGCCAGCTCTCGCGTGCACATCCAATCTGCATGAACCGCACCAAAATAAGAATAATTCCTTAAATAATCTGGGCTGAAGATAATAAAACTAAGGCTGGAGACCAATCACAAATCTCAAGCAGACTGATTATAATGGCCACAATTCTCAGTTTGAGTGACACAAAGATAATACCTGTCTGGAAGATTCCATTTTAGCTAATTAGATGCTTTAGATTTGAGACTGGTCTCCATTCTCAGTTTGAGTGTTACATAAAGCTACTGTTGTATCATAAAATTTCGCAGAGATAAAATTTCGCGCAAATGACATAAGTGACATTTTTGCGAGGGCTTAAGTTTGCATACTTGTATTATTCCAATAGGACTAGAACTTCAACGGTTTGATTTTGCTAGGGTTTGATTTCACGCATTAATTTACACTACCCCGTATACCAGATAATGAAACCACTGTGAAATATAATGATACCACAGTAATACCTATCTGGAAGAGGAATATAAATCCTTTTCTGAAATCTACGCAGAAATGCAGAGTCCAACTCCCATGGACAGTTGGTTGCACATAAGAGAAAAATCTTGTCTGAAGTACTAGAGTTGTCTGCCCCTTCCATCTGTTTAAGCAACTCGGTTTTCATTCGCCTAGTATGCTCTTCCTCTCTGGAGTTGCGCTGACGGCAGATGCTGTCAATTTCATCAATGAAGATAACAGAGCGGCCATTTTGACTGGTTGCATGCTGGAATAACTCTTTAATCAGCCTACAAGTGCAAACAGTGTATATTTAAAAAAAATGCTTTAAACTATTTTTCTGGAATATTATGTAGTATTTGAATTTTACAAAAGTTGCATACTGGCGTTAAAAGTATTGTCTCATGGGAGGCGATTGTGATACTAAAGTTTTCTTCTAGTCCTAGTTCTTAGCACCTTTCATCTTAGAAATGAGGTTGACTTTCTGAGAAAGTCTGATAAAAATCAAATGAAAGAACTTTGACCTTGAAGTTGAAAGCTTGGCCTGCTTATCTTGACCTTCTAATCATGACCTTCAGTATTAAACAAGCTTACTTTTAACTTCATTACTAAACAAACACATGATGACCTTTAGTATTAAACAAGCTCACATCAAACTGCTCAACATTACTTTTATTATTAAATAAGCTTACCTTAAACTTCAGTATTAAGCAAGCTCACCATGACAATCAGTATCAAACAAGCTCAATTTGAACTTCAGTATTAAACAAGCTTACCTTAACCTTCAGTATTAAACATCTCAGCATTAACTGCAGAATTAAACAAGCTCACCTTGACCTTTAGAATGAAACAAGCTCACCATTACCTTGAGTATTAAACATAGTCAAGCTAACCTTGACTTTCAGTATTAAGTAAGCTCAACTTGACCTTGAGTATTAAATAATCTTACCTTGACCTGGAGTATTAAACAAGCTAACCTTGACTTTCAGTATTAAGTAAGCTCACCTTGACTTAGAGTATTTAACAAGCTCACCTTGACCTTTAGTATCAAACAAGCTCACCTTGATCTTCAATAATAAACAAGCTCACCGTGACCATCAGTATTAAACAAGCTCACATTGACCTGGAGTATTAAACAAGCTCACCTTGATCATTAGTATAAAACAAGCTCACCTTGACTTTCAGTCTAAAACAAGTTTACCTTGACCTTCAGTATGAAACAAGTTTACCTTGACCTTCAGTATTAAACAAGCTTACATTAGCTTACATTGACCTTTGGTTTTAAAAAAAGCTCACCATAACCTTAAGTATTAAACAAGCTAAACATGACTCTCAGTATAAAACAAGATCATATATACAATTTGACCTTCAGTATATTAAATGGCTTACCTCAACCTTCTCAACTTAACCTTCAGTATTATAAAACAAGCTCACTTTGGCTTTCAGTATTTAACCATCTCACCTTGATCTTCAGTATGAAACAAGCCCATCTTGACCTTCAGTATTTAACAAGCTCACATTTACCTTGGGTATTAAACAAGATCACCATGACCTTCATTATTAAACAAGTTTACATTAACCTTCAGTATTAAACAAACATTTACCTTTCGTATTAAACAAGTTCATTTTGACCTTCAGTATTAAACAAGCATTTACCTTTGGTATCAAAGAAGCTCACCTCGACCTTCTGAGTATTACAAAAGCTAACATTGACATTTGGTATTAAACAAGTTCATCTTGACCATCAGCATTAAACAAGCTCACTTTGACCTTCAGTATTCAACAAGTTCATCTTAATCTTCAGTATAAAAAAGCTAACCTTGACCTTCAGTACTAAACAAACTTACCTTTACCTTATATATTTACAAGCTCACCTTGAACTTTAGTTTGAAGCATTTAATCAAGAAATATGAACCAAACTGGAATTGCTTGTTTCTCTGTAAATAGGTGAAGAAATCTTAGCCTTTGCCTATCACATAAAAGGGACATACTTTTCACTTTCTCCGACCCAACTGGACACAAGATCAGAACTTGATACACAATAGAATGTGGAGTTGATTTCAGCAGATATGGCCTGAGCGATTCTACTTTTTCCAGTACCTGGTGGACCATATAGTAATATCCTTTTCCAGGGCTTAATACAGCCTGTAAAATAAAAACTACCACTTATAATGATAAATAAAAACGTTTCATGCAAAACGATTAATATCTAGTATGATGACTGTATTAAAATAAATGAGTAAATGAGTCTTTTTTTCCTTATTTATCCTTGATGATAAGACAAACTGCATGCTCATACCAT
This sequence comes from Corbicula japonica, assembly GCA_038501625.1. Taxonomy (NCBI): domain Eukaryota; kingdom Metazoa; phylum Mollusca; class Bivalvia; order Venerida; family Cyrenidae; genus Corbicula; species Corbicula japonica. The sequence continues at coordinate 222,291 of JAZAYU010000363.1, read as the reverse complement.
TATGTGATATTACTAAGGACATGTGCATTTATCTCCCTTCATGATATTGTGGGCTGAAGCTTTTTTCCCAAATGTAGACCCTGTGAAATTAAAAGACACACACTACCTGTGAAGAGTTGAGGAAACTGCAGCGGCATAATAATGGCTTCTGTCAGCGCTTGCTTGGCGTCCTCAAGTCCTGCAATATCTAGGAAGGTGAGACCGCCTTTACTGACGATTGTATCTTCAATGGCAGCTCGTCTCTGAATCTCTTGTTTGTCACCGCTGGCATCTACTGCTGGCTTTTTACTGTCTGTAAAATCAAAAGTGGTAGATTGTGTCAGGAATTCTTTAACCCTTTCCTCCATATACATGCCTTTATGGGTGGGGCAAACAGTGTAGATCCAGATCTTCTGACACATACATGCCGTCTGATAAGGATCTGCACTGTTCGCTTTTTGATTTATTAGGTTATTTCTGACCAAAAAAGTGACCAGTGCTTATCCAGATCAGACGGCATGGATGTGCTGACTAATCTGGATCTACACTGGTTGCACACATCTAAAAACATATATTTATGCAGGAAAGGGGTAAAAGTAGAATTAACACTCAATTAAACTCTTTTACTGGATTAAAATTGTAATGTTAATTGGTGTAAAAATTGAGTTTACCCAACTCTGGGGTAGGCGATGTGGTCAGTAGTATGCACTTCCATTACTCCCTATGAACAGGCTAAATCAAACTAAAACTGAAATATTTTCATATTTGTCATGTTTTGTGGCTTTCAAAGTTCCATTTTCATCTTTTTCACACCATATATAATTATAATGCATGTGCACAAACCTGATCCGCTGGCTTCATTCTCCTCGGGCACCTGTTGGTCTTGCTGGACATTCAGTTGGTCTATTTTAGCACTAAGTATGTCCACATGACTCTGTATGTTGTCTATTAACTGTCTGTAGAACCCCTACATAATGGACAAACAGAAATTACTTGATTTACTATAAACTGTGACAGGGACTCATTAGTCAATTTGTTCATTTGTTGTCAAGTACTGGAGCGAATAGGTGGGAGGATGTGCAAGTTTAGACAGTTTAACTCTTTAGTGACCTATACGATCTATATGTTGCTTTTGCCATTGACCCTTCCAAGGCGATACCCTACACAGGTTTAACTTGTATTTAGGGATTGGATTAATTGTCCTAGCAGGGAGAAAATTTTCAATTTTTAGGGAGAAGTCAGCAAGAATTTTGACTTTCTGTACAATGAAACATATATACAGAGAAAAACGTCTCCTTTGGCTGAGCAGAGGGAGAAGTTCTGGGTTGAAGGTTATAAAGCTGAGCATGGAAACCAGTCTCAAATCTCAAGCATCTGATTGGCTGAAATGGCGACTGGTCGCCATTTCAGCCAATCAGATGCTTGAGATTTGAGACTGGTTTCCATGCTCAGTTTTATAACCTCTGACCCTGGACATTTGGGAGACTATTTATCCACTGGATGTATCCCACTTAAGCCATTCTCTGGTATTGTAAGAGTTTTGTCCCTTTGATAAGCGATAAATAGTGACTATCATGACTATGTGAAGTCTGAAAACATGCTATGATAATTTGTTAACCTATGATAGTAATTAACCTGGACCTTAGATTATAAAACTGAGAATGAAAACCAGTCTCAAATCTCAAAGATCTGATTGGCTGAAATGGCAAATGGTCGCCATGTCAGCAAATCTGATGCTTGAGATTTGAGACAAGTTTCAATCCGAGTTTTATAATCTTCAGCCCTGGAATAAATTTGTTACCAGTGACTCCTTCCTAATTTCAGAATGAAATTGAACTGCAGTGAGCATATAATTTTTAAGAACCCTAATGTTACATAGTTTCAAAATTTGTTACTTAACAATGGATTATTTTCTACAAATTTGAATGATGCTGATCAAAAATCGAAAACTGGTAAAAACATGAAAAATCCCTAATCTCAAACTTAAGTAATTCCTGTCAAACTTGCTTTAATCCTTTCCTTCAAAAGCATTTTAAACATGTGCGACCAGTGTGGATCCAGATCAGTCGACACAAATTGTGACAATATTGACATCTGATCAGGTTCTGCATTGGTCTCATTTTGGTCAGAAATAACTTATCAAATCAAAAACAAACGGTGATCCTGATCAAATGGCACGTATACATGTGTCAGCTGATCTGCATCTGCAATATTTGCCCTCGCAAAACTTTAAGGTGTATCTATGGAGGAAAGGTTTAATCAATAACAATACTTCGTACTGATAAATCTGGATCATGTTCTAGGCTTGAGAGCTTCTGGACCATTTCCCGGCATTTCTGGGACCTATCCAGCATGAACTGTATGTCCACATTTGACATCTTGTGACCTTCCTTGAGCACTGCATCCAGACTGCAATATAATCATTGAGTACCATGAGAACCTTTTTTTCTGAAGACCTTTGCAGGGATTTGAAATATTTGAAAAAGCAAAGTATTAAACCCTGCGGGCTTTAGATATGTCATCAGTAATTTATCAGGAGAGTTAACATCTAATTGATGCGATTTATCTTTGCGAATCGCAGTGAAAATTTACCTATGATTTAAATAGATTCTTCCTTTTTTCACTAAAAAAATGAATTGTTAGATAAAATGATGATAATTACAAATGGTGATAACATCAGAAAAACACATCCCAAAGTGTAATGTGTCCTCGGACACAAATGCCTCCACTGCTCCAACAACATTTGTAATAACAAAGGGCCATAACTCTGGTAAAATTGGCCACAGGAAAAAATGTTTTCTTAAGGATCATCTATACATCCTGCTTGATCATCTGTGCAAGTTTGAAAGAGATCTGCCTGATAGAATAGGAGGAGTTAATGCCACACGATTTTGAGGACATACGTACAGACGGATGAGTGCAACTTAATATGCCTCCCATTCATGGGGGCATAAAAATACATAAAATCGGTAATTAAAGGGGGATAGCCTCTTAATCATCTTTCTGCCCAAAACCCTTTACTCCATGGGATATGGCTGTTGTCCATGGGCAAACAGTGTAGTTCCAGATCAGCTGGCACATCGATGCCATTTGATCAGGATCTACACTTTTCAATTTTTTTATTCATTTGATCGATTAGTAAACAGTGTAGATCCTAATCAGATGGCACAGATGTGCCAGCTGACCTGAAGGTTATAACCCTGAGTTTGGAAACCAGTCTCAAATCTAAAGCATCTGATTGGCTGATTGAGATTTGAGACTGGTTTACATGCTCAGTTTTATAACCTTGGGCACTGATCTAAATCTGCACTGGTTACACATGTGATAAAACCCGGAGTAATTGGTTAATATTAATAAATTGTGGTAAAACCAATATTTATTTGAAAAATCATAATTAGCCTAAAACTTCCCAACTCAAGCGCACAACCAAGGTGGTGTTATTCACCGAAGTTTGCAAATTATTTGCTCACCAACCCTTTACTCTATATATACGCCTTAGGTCACATGGGCTAACAGTGTAGATCCAGATCAGTTGGCACATCCATGCTGTCTCATCAGGATCTGCATTGAATTTGCTTTTAAATTCATTAGGTTATTTCTGACCAAGATCTAAATATACACTGTTTGCCCATGTAAAAAAGATGTATATATGGAGTCAAAAGTTAATACATTTTTGTATGTTTTGATGAAAATCCAAAATTCACTTCTTTGATCAGCTATTAACCCTTTCCTGGATATATACGTGTGCGACCAGTGTAGATCCAGATCAGCCAGCACATCCATGCTTTCTGATCTGGATCTACATAGGTCGCATTCTGGTCAGAAATAACCTAATGAATAAAAAAGCAAACAGTTAAGATTCTAATCAGACGGCATGGATGTGCTGGCTGATCTGGATCTAAACTGTTTGCCTATCAATAAAGGTGTATCTATGCAGGAAAGGGTTAAATTGATAATAATAATAATAATTAATGGCAAAATGACGAATTTTGTATATTTTAAATAATAGTTTGGTAGTTCTGGAAAAAAATGCTACTGGATTCTGTTAATCCACCATTTATTTGAGGTGCATCCTGAGGAAAACAGTGTCTTTGGGAAATCAACGTTATTATATTGGGCCTGCCAAGGGAAAAGGTACCTACAGTCGTATTTTGCGACATTTTAGTTGTTACTTTATTTAGAAAGAACTTGCAAGTTGCAACTTTTTTTAATTTCTTATAACTAACAAGTGCTTTTCTTACACATTTTGACAATAAAATGATATTTTTAACCCGAAATGCATAATAATTAATGTTGTCTGCTCAACTTAATGACGTCATTTCAAGGATTGACGTCAACTGTCCGAAGGTACCTTTTCCCCATCGTCGGATACCCACGGTTGATTCTATTACGTTACTCTCCATTCAACATGAATGGAGAGTAACGTAATAGAATCAACCGTGGGTATCCGACGATGCCTTTTCCCGTGATTCGCCCCATATTAAATGTCTTCACAAAGTCATCAACATTAATATATGAAATACCAAATGACTTCACAAAGTCATACAGACGACATTGCCTCAAAATGTCGTTAACAAAATCCCCTTTAAGTTTTGAGAATATTGTAGCTAATTGTGAGTGCTTTTCAATTGAATGTAAAAACTAAAATGTCAAAAAATATCACCCAAGACACCTTTCCTGTGCAGTACTCCATTTCTTGTAACTGAATAATATCACCCAAGACACATTTCCCGTGCAGTACTCCATTTCTTGTAACTGAATAATATCCCCCAAGATACCTTTCCCATGCAGTACCCCATTTCTTGTAACTGAATAATATCCCTCAAGACACCTTTCCTGTGCAGTACTCCATTTCTTGTAACTGAATAATATCCCCCAAGACACCTTTCCCGTGCAGTACTCCATTTCTTGTAACTGAATAATCAAATTGTAACTGAACAATCAAACTAAACACAATTCAAGTCCCTGCATGTTTAAGGTAACCTGAGAAGACATAATATGTGGAATTTGAAATTTTTGAAACTGTACTTTAACTTAGCTTTATGGGTTTTATCGCATGTGAAGATAGTTTAGATCCAGATCAGCAAGCACATGCATAGATCTACACTGTTCACAATTGGTGAGAAACAAATTAATGAATAAAAAAGCACTGTACATCTGGTTGTGTCAGCATTCAATTTAAGAACAAAAAGCTTTCAATTCAGAACTAAACTTGGTCAACCTGGTTAACCCTTTACTAAATAGGAGTACAATGCATATCTCATGTGTAACCAAATGAATGTAGATGCAGATCAACCCGCACAACCGGATCTGTACTTTTTGCAGATATAGATAATCCTGAAGCCTGCACATCTTGATCTGTTCAGCTTGCTTTTAGAGTTACCCATAATAGATGTTTTTCTGACCAAGACGCAAACAGGTTATGTTACCTTAAACATTTTACAGGCACATAATCAATTTAATTTAATTACCAACAGTACAAACCATGATTTAGCTTCTGAAAATAAGAATAAAGAAATATTATAATAAACATGGCATAATGCTTATTTTAAATATTAAGTTTATAAAGTCCACTATGTCTTGTAAAATAGCGATTTTTCAGAAGCAAGAAACAGTTTCGTGGGTTGAGCGCAAAACAGTTGTGACAGCATTCATTCATATAATTATGTACATGTAGAGTAACAACTGTTTTGCACTTATTTCAATATTTGTACTTGCAATCACTACTGTCATTACTATATTACAAAACAGATGCATAATTTTCAAATTGCCCGAGATAAATGCTTCTTTTTCTTTTGCAACCTCAAACACATTGTTTTTGACAAATAAAGCCTGGAACCCAATTGTCTCAATCTATTTAACAGAAAACATTAAAAAGTAAAACAAAATGAACCATATACCTTTATATTTCTGCATTTCAAAATCCTTTTAATAATTATGTCGTTTCTATTTAATTATTTCTAAAGTTGTTTCAATATTTATTATTTTCAGCAATAACTTGTAAACAATACACAAGGGGGATAAGTTTTATTGAAATATGAGGTCATGCCATTATATCAATGCATTGTGGGAAGCAGTTCAAAATATGAATTGCGGCCTTTCTATAATGAATGAAACTGTGACGTGGTGTCATGTGACCTATTATTTGGTTATTTACAGTTGCAGAAAAACTGGCATTTGTAGATTAAATGTGTTTATTTGCTTTATTTGCATGTGTATCAAAAATACTCAGTGCAGGGGCGTAGCGAGCTTTTTCAAATTGTAGGCCCAAACAAGATTCCAAGGGGCGGTTGCCCTTTTGTAAGTGGTCTAGGGACGAGCCCGGAAATAAGAGGAAAAATAGCAAAATGCGCAAAAGACACACTAGATTCAACCAAACGGCTCGAACCCTGTACTTTCCCCACCCCGTTCCTGTTCGTATTGTAATTTATGGGACTTTTGAAATGTCTTTTTCTTGTTCAACTTGTAGGCCCGGGCCTACATGGCCTTATAGTAGCTACGCCACTGCAGTGAAAAAAGTGACAATCTTGAAGGAAACACTATGCAAACTTGCTTACTGCTACTCTTAATTAATTTTCTTAGTAACCTTCTCTCAAATGCTAAGCGAAAGTAGGCGTAACCTAGTTAACAATGTAAACAATCAACAGGTGGCATTACAAGCATAATATACAATTGATAGATCAATAAAATGGGGTTTGATATATTTTTAACTGGCCAAAATAAAACAGAGAACACTACCAAGATTGCTAACAGTCTCCAAAAGATTATGGGTTAAAGTAACTGCTGAAAAAATTCTGTAATGAAAGGATGTGTTCATTTGGGAAAAATGTCTGCTGGATATCGTTAGGAATGGGGCCGTTTGCTTTGGGAACACCTCCTTTTTACGGGAGGCGCAGACAGTGCTGAAAAATCCCTCGACAATCTGAGAGGTTTTGGACAATTTATTTTTCAATTGATTAAATTACCTGCAAATAAACGCTCTTCATCATCCATTTTACGAATTGTAACCTGTCTTACGACTCAAAAATCAATATTTTTACTTAATTTTAATATTTTGCACGACAAAAACTTTTGCCCGGAGCAGCTGATTAAAATCCAACAATGGAATTATATTCCATTGCAAAATTATATTTAATCGAACTTAATTTGCGAATCGCTAATGTTACCGGTTAATGTCACAGCTTGTTAGGGTCCTTACAAAGTTACATGTTATATTTGCCCGTTATATTTGGCATTCAATTTTCTTGTCGAGAAAATGGATGACAAACATTAAATTGTTGATTTTTCTCTTCATTATTGGAAGTTTTCTAAGGACCTTACATATTGTTCTCAGTATCATTAATATTAACTTAATGTTCGACTATTCGATCCCATCCCTATTATTAAGTAAGAAAATAATTTACAAAATATAGAAGATTCACTTTTGAATAAATTTAAATTCACGAGCAAAATATCATAATCTCTATTTTGATATTGAGAAAAAAGTGAAATATGCATATCAGGAATGATCACATCCAGCAGACACAGCCTCCATACACAGCCAAAAAGTAGAGAGGAGAAGAGAGCATGGTTATACAATAATCACTTTCAACATAAATGCCAAAACCAATTAACGAAAGTGTGCACGTGAACCCGAGGGGTTACCGCCTTAGAACGGTCAGTGGCAAAACAAATTGCCACTGGGGGTTTAAACAAGGTTTAAGGGGCACCAACCTTACACTTGCCCCAGCAGGTTCTCATATAAACAAACAAGTGCAAGTTATCTTGGTGAAATAGACAAACGGACCTTTGCTCGAAATAAAACTCAGTAAAATTGTATTACAACGTTTGTTGCAAAATTTCTCCTTTTCAAAACGGATCCAGCCACAATAAAAGATTTTTGTACAAACACTGTCGAAAACAACGCCCAGTTTTTTTTTCAAATGTGATGTACTCCATGCCAAGATTCCTAAATTTATTGCTCTGTAGTGCAACCCCTTTATGCCTTGGTCATTAATTGTCGTTTTGAAGAGCGGCAAACTTAATTATTCATATGGGGCGCGCCACGGGAAAAGATACATTCGCTCATATTTTGTGACACTTTTGTTGTTACTCTATTTAGAAGAAACTTTATTTTTACCGAGAAATGCATAATAATCAATGGCGTCTGCTCAACTTTATGGCGTCAGTTCAAGGATTGACGTCAACTGTCCGAAGGTACCTTTTCCCGTGACGCGCCCCATATTGCATCTGCATTTCTCTAAAAAAAATTTAAAGACGTTTGCACCCAGCCAAGCTTGCTGCCTTAATACTGATAACACATGACATTATGTTTTCTTAAAGGTTTAAAGTTGAGTTTTATACGTAGAATACGAGAAAAAAACTGTGTCTTGATAAGGAAGTTGAAAATGGACTACATTTTAACCATCAGGTTAATGAACCTAGTACATATGTGTACCATACAGTGCTTTACTTTGTCGGCTGTGTATTGGCTGTGTATTGACCATATACGCTCTAAATGTGTGATAAAAAGGCCGGTTTCTTTGATCGCCTTTCTAAAATTAAAATTATGGATGAAATGGGATGATTTATTTGATTTAAATTCGATATGCTGCCCGAGCAAATTTCGCATCAGATTTTGCATAGGGCGTTTGTTTAAGTGCAGCAGGCTCCTTTATTAGTATTTTTTACATAGTTTCTTGTTTGGGGTTAACAAACTTTGAAGACGAATTTTTTAAAATTAATTTTCAACTTGAATACTTTGCGTTGTAACACATTCGTAACACACATATCATTAAGGCATCGCCACACTCCTCCCAATCCTATTCATCGATAAAATAAAAATCATCAAATCTCAGTAATGACAAAATGCCATTCAATGAAACTTTGCACAAATGAAGGTTACTAATGCATCTTTGTTTTGCATACAGTAAGACAAAATAGAAAAGTAAAGAAACAAAGCTAGACCTAAAAATTCCTTGAATTCTATTTACGTAAATTCACAAAAACTAGGCGATGCAAAACATAACTTTAAATTCCCTCGTGAGCGCAATGATACTGACAAGAAAATGTTGTGTACTTTGTAAAAAACGTTCAACTATTACAAGAGAAATCAGTGATTGTCATCAGTTTACGCGACCAGGAAATTGAAGGTCAAACACACTTTTACTAATATCTCGTAAAGTTTACATAAGTAAATCATGAGGACACAATAAATTGTTGTCAGTATCATATTACTCATGTGGGCATTTAAAATGATGTTTTGTGTTCTTTAGTTTTTGTGAATTTATGTAAATAGAAGTTGAGGGAATTTTTAGATCTCGCTATTTTTCTTTACTTTTCTTATATGTCTTACCATCTGTAAAATAAAGATACATTAATAACATACACTTGTGCAAAGTTTCATTTAACAGCATTTTGCCGTTATTGAGATTTTGATAATTTTCTTTTTATCGATGAATAGAATTGGGAGGAGTGTGGCAGGCCCTTAACTATTTAGCATTTAGTAATTTGTTATTGACTGTGGTTTAAAAAAGGTTGTATGTGCACCATGAATGTAAAACTATTGAGGGATTTCGGCAACAATCAAATAAAATTATTCACGTTTTACATGTTACGATTGCTGTGTGGATAGTCTATTGTGCGCATAGATATCTGGTCCGGTTTATCCTGTTGTGATCATAGTTTCCCGCCTCTCGTTTTTCCCGTGTTGCCTATATAAAGGCTGGTTGTGTATTAAAATATCACTCGAGGTTTTATATTTGACAGCGTCACTTATTTAGTTTGTGTACAGTTTACTTCACGGAGGACTACTTGACTTTCGGGCAAAACGTTCATTAATTGGACCGGTGTGTAAAAGAAGGTAAAGCAAATTTAAACCATACTTTTGAAAATTTTGTGTAAAATAAATAGAATTTACTTGTAAAATTGAAATGTTTTAAATGACAATGGGAGGGCGTGCTCATGGCAGTGACAGATTTTGCTTAGTTTACACTTCGATGGCGACTTAATAGGAAAAGACTGATGCTTAGTTATTTTATTTGTTAACGGAGGAGTGATGTTGAGTAATTGTTAAGCGGATCCTTTTGTATTATAAATTCTTTATTATTGATTAAAGTAAATAGTAAGATAATTGATACTGATGGAGTCGCTTACTTGAACGAGCCAATGAAAATGTCTATACATAAAGCAACAACTTTATAACTAAATAATGTATTTTATTTTGAATGTTTCAGCCATAGCGTCTTTGGTCAAATGGTACTGATGGTATTGACCAAACTTCATAAGCTGGAGTTTCGCGGTTGTTTTAATCAGCTTCAATATCGCATTATGTTGGTGCGGATGACGTCTGAGCATGTGTGGTTCTATCAAGCCTTCCATTCTTAGCAGGCTTTGAATGCAAATAGGCCGTGCCTAGTTCGCGTACACGGCTGTTTGTTATATTTTCATTAATTTTTTTGGTTTTTCTATTGAGAAATTTTATAGAAATAATCGCATAATTGTTTACTCTAATTAACGTTTTTATCAAATAATAATATTAAAAATACGTTAATTTATATTGTCGGCTGAATTAATTAGTAAAGTGTTGTTAACCAGAACTTACTGGTAACGTCATTTTTATTGTAGTGTTGATCATTGTTGATTGAAACTGTGGTTGTTTTGCGACTTTGATCTTACGGGGACATCCTTGTGGGTGTCCCTTTTGCTTTTGTCTTGTGGTCAAAGATGTACCAATCATCATACACATTTTTGTTTTAGAACTACTAATCTCAACTGAAAGAACAAGACGTTTCAGACATTATGAAAACGGAGGACAGACAAGCTTGGCACCACGTCCAAAAATCTTTATCATGGCAAGCGGAAAACTAAATGTTTTCCAGAAGTTTTAAAGAAAGTCGTTTCGAGATGGTCAAGAATACTCGAAAGGAGCATTTTGAATCATTTTAGATAAGTACCTTGTTTGTCTTACTGTACACATCTAATTGCTTATAATTTTTACATAATTTAGGAAACCGATTACTTAAAGGAATGGCCAGGTTGGTTTTGGTTTTGATCAAAATCGAAAAGTTTTCATACTGTTTTAGACTATAGATTATATTGAATAATTTGCTCTGAATTTTGTTGATTGAATGTAAAATTATTGTAATGGTCGTGGCGCTTTTTGATGTAACATTCTGGAGGGACTGCAAAATTTTGAATATATTGATTGGCTTAATGAAATTGATTGATTGAATAAACTCCATTGAATAGATTGACTTCATTGAACTGAATGCAACTATTGACTTGATTGATTTGACTTGATTTATTGACTTATTTATTTGATTGATTTGATTTGATTGTGGATTCATGCCATTCTGTGGCGTTGACCATGATCGTTTGAAAAGGTCGTGCTGTTTTGTGGCTTTGACCATGATCGATTGAAAAGGTCGTGCTGTTTTGTGGCGTTGACCTTGATTGATTGAAAAGGTCGTGCCGTTTTTTGGCGTTGACCATGATTGATTGAAAAGGCCGTTGAGTGGCACTTGACTATGATTGATTGAACAAGGTTGTGCCGTTTTTTGGCGTTGACCTTTCAGAGACGGGCTGTGCTGTTTTGTGGTGATGGCTATTGTCTCTTTTTAATACTGTTACAAAGTTTTTACATATTGTGTTTCATTTCAGAAAATAACATGGAAAACAGACATCTAAAGGTTTTGCAGAAGTTGTTAAAACCGTGATAGTAGTCTACGAGACGGTAAAGAGTATTCGAAAGAGATTTAGCGTCATTGGATAAGAATAAGTACTGTGTCTTTTTTATTTTACATAGTCCTTTATTGCTAATAATTTTAACATAACTTAAGAAACTAGTATTTAATAGAACAAGTTTGTGCTGTTTTGGGGTTTTGTTATAATCACGTAATTCATAGACAAGATAATATTGAATAATTTATTCTGAAATATGGTCTTTGGAATGTTGAATACTTGTTAAAGTCATGTCGTTTTTGATTTAACAGTCTAGAGGGAACTCAAACTGTACATTTTTGAATGGATTGATTGAAGTGATTGTTGAATTTATTAACTTGATTGAACAGATTGACTTTTGAATTGATTGTATAGATTGAATTGATTGAAATGAATTGTTTGATTGATTATGGATTCATACCATTTTGTGGTGTTGACCATGATCGATTGAAAAGGTCGTGCCGTTTTGTGGCGTTGACCATGACTGATTGAAAAGGTCGTGCCGTTTTGTGGCGTTGACCATGATTGATTGAAAAGGCCGTTGAGTGGCGCTTGACTATGATTGAACAAGGTTGTGCCGTTGTTTGGCGTTAACCTTTAGAGACAGGCTGTGCTGTTTTGTAGCGTTGGCTATTGTCTCTTTTTAATACTGTTAAAAAGATTTTACATATTGTGTTTCATTTCAGAAAATAACATGGAAAACAGACAGCTAAATGTTTCTCAAAAGTTGTTTAAAACCGCGTCGGTAGTCTACGAGATGGTAAAGAGTATTCAAAAGAGATTTAGCGTTATTGGATGAGAATAAGTACTGTTTCTTTTTTATTTTACTTAGTCTCTTATTGCTTATAACTTTAACATAACTAAAGAAACTAGTATTTAATAGAACAAGTTCGTGCTGTTTTGGGGTTTGATTATAATCACGTTATTCATTGACAAGATGATATTAAATAATTTGTTCTAAAATAATGTTGATGGAAAGTTGATTAATTGTAAAAGTCATGTCGTTTCTGATTTAACAGTCTAGAAGGACTACAAACTGCTCAGTTTTTTAATGTATTGATCGAAGTGATTAACTTTTAATTGAACTCATTAACTTGATTGAATTGATTTACCTTACTGAATTGATTATATGGATTGATTTGATTGAAATAAATTGTTTGATTGATTATGGATTCATACCATTTTGTGGTGTTGACCATGATCGATTGAAAAGGTCGTGCCGTTTTGTGGCGTTGACCATGACTGATTGAAAAGGTCGTGCCGTTGTTTGGCGTTGACCTTTCAGAGACAGGCTGTGCTGTTTTGTGGCGTTGGCTATTGTCTCTTTGTAAAGTTAATACAAAGTATTGACATATTGTGTTTTATTTCAGAACTTAGCATGGAAAACCGAAAACTTAAGGTTTTACAGAAGGTGTTAAAACCGTAATGGTAGTCGTTAGGAGACTGTAAGGAAATCGAAAAGGGCATTTGGCATCTCTGGATAAGTATTGTGTTTTCTTAATATTCATTAATGTAAGAGGTACAAATGCTTATAATTTTAATATTACTTATGAATCTGAGTATTATTTTATAGAATAAGGTCGTGAGCCATTTTGGCTTCAGACTGTAATTTACTAGATATGCCGTGTTGTTCAAAGATAAAATATTCGTTGAATATGTTTGAAAATGTTTGCCGTTTGTGGTATAGATCATTATAGATTGTATACATTGTTTTGTTTTGTCGCGTTGGCTTTGGTCACTTTAACTTTGGTAATTTTTTATGCACTTGCAGATCGTTTTCGGAATAATCGAAATCAGTTTTGTAGTGGAATTTCAGAGATATAAATCGACTATGGAAAGTCTTTTAGATGTTTATGTCTGTAGGGACAGCAAAACATTTTAGCGTTGATTGTTTGGTTGATTAATTGATAAGTTGATTGCTTTGATAATTTCATTAATTGATCGATTGATAATTTGATTGATAGGTTGATAAATTGGTTGGTTGGTCGATTGATTGATTGATTATGTTTTTGGGCTGGGACGATAAGCCTTTGCTTTTCAGTCTGATGGTCATATTTGATAGAAATTTCAGTAAATCGTTGCAATTGATGCGAGCATATCAACTTTTCATACACGGTGTTACCGTCCAAGCATCCTAGAAACTATTACCTTCTTTGTTTTGCTCGATTGAAATGCTGTCAAATATAAATACCCATATCCTAAATTGTCGGTGTTTGTTGTAGAAAAGGAACATGTAATTAGTGAATAATTGATTTACTCACGACTGAAAGTGAGTAAATAAAATTATTCACGTTTTACATGTTACGATTGCTGTGTGGATAGTCTATTGTGCGCATAGATATCTGGTCCGGTTTATCCTGTTGTGATCATAGTTTCCCGCCTCTCGTTTTTCTCGTGTTGCCTATATAAAGGCTGGTTGTGTATTAAAATATCACTCGAGGTTTTATATTTGACAGCGTCACTTATTTAGTTTGTGTACAGTTTCCCGCCCGCCCGCCCTTCGGTGGTTCATCGGTGTGATATATAACTTATTAATATTGATATTTCTTTCAGGTGCGCATCACAAACAGGCTTTGGCATAATGCAAATAAGCTAGTCGTTTTAAACTGTCAGTTTTATTATATTTTTCTCAATTGAATGTTAGTATTTTTCAGTTTCTGGATTATCGTTACCGACGAGGACGAACCTTGTTGCAACCCACGTGTTTCGATTTGGCTTAAACGTCGAACACTACCTGATACCCAAACAGGCAACTGGACCCAAACAGACAGAGCAAGGAAATACGAACACTATATACATAAACATTGTTGCAAACCAAGTGATCAATAATACAAAGTGTTTTCAGCTTATACAGACAAATAGTGACAATTTCTTATATTTTTTCTTCCAAGAACAGTGATAGAGTTAACTCAGTGACAATATTCAGATCCAAACGACAATTGAAAGCTTCATGTGTAAATTAACATCACTAACCAATTTCACGAGCACCACTTGGATTCACATTAAGATTAAGTAGACTTTTCATTGCCAAATCAATAACGTTGCAGGCACAATAATTCGATTTTATACTGTTACAGTAATTGAAATGCTGTCAAATATAAATACCCATATCCTAAATTGTCGGTGTTTGTTGTTGAAAAGGAACATGTAATTAGTGAATAATTGATTTACTCACGACTGAAAGTGAGTAATAAAGAATTAAGTATGTGGGTCGTGTTGCCTGTACTACAAGCATAATCCGCATGGCGTTGATGACTGGAAAAGAATTTTCCTAAACTGTACATTTTTCATTTGGGACGAAAAATTTATATCCCATTAAATAATTGTTTTTCAGATTATAAATAAATAATCATGAAATTAATTTCGTTTGCATCAAAATAAAACTAAAGGCAGAAAGAACACTGAGAACAAGAAAATATTTTGTGTTAAACACAATTTTTTGAGGTTTTCGAAGGAAAAAGCGCACGGCAGACATCATTTATCAAATTTCTTTTTCTTTTGACGTAAAGTGTACAAGTAAATGTAAACTCACTGGATTCATAAACTGAGTACACTATTTCTAAAGAGCTTTTATTTAAAATGTTGCATGGTTTATCATGATTATGTTTATTGTTAACGTTTACTGACATGTTGGGGTCCGCTAAACTAGAGGTGTATTTTTTATCAGTAATTTTGTCTTTTACCTACATTATGTAATTCGCCACTTTACCTACCAATAATTTGCCTTTATAAATTTTTCTACATTTTGCAGTACAGATATTTACACTTTCTCTTCATCCTCTACAATGGACACTTATTCATCTCACAAATCTGATGGTACGCGGTGGGTGTGGCTTTTTACTTTTAGAGGCGTGGCTACAGTAAATGGAGCTCCAAATTTATTGGCATGTGCACAATGTTATAAATTGTGGCCCTCGTTTTCTGTGATACATGTATGCAAGATTTATATTCTCTGATCGTCAGTAAAAATTCTATTCTGTTAACTTCCGCCCATTGTTTGCTCTTGGGACAAACCTATTTTTTCTATGGGGACTATACGCCGCTGAACTTGGAGTGGTATTAATCTGAAAATCGTCATGTTCACCGCCATACGCATACAATCGTTTAGAATGGTGCTAAATTGTACCCTTTAATGGTGTAAATATTGAGTTGCTCTCAACTTGGAGCTAGGCAGCGTGGGCAGTTATTTGCATTTCTATTACTGCCAATGAACAGGCTCAATCAAACCGAGTCTGCAATATTTTCATATTTGTCGTGTTCGTTGGCTTTCAAAGTTCCCTTTTCATTCATTTCTATATAATCTTTAAAGGAATATACATTAGAGTGAGGATATTTAAAGACAATTGCGATCGACAATTTAGAACTATATTTTCCGAATGGATATCCATGTGGCACCGGACTATGTCAGTCTTAGTATATAAATATGCCTGTATACTGTTACAGATTAAAGACAGTATCGATTGAGAGTTTAGAATTACCCGGTATATTATCCGAGTAGCGATCCGTGTGGCACCGGACTATGTCAGTCTTAGTAAATAAACAAGTTTTAGCTTTCCAAAAAGCTAGTCGGTCATTGGCACATAAATTAACAGAATAAGTATACATGTACAGTCAAGCCTGCGAGATGCTTCCGCGCAGTTCATGGTTCACGATTAACTTTCCCGAACGTTAACCGTTTACCGATTCCCGAATCTCGATTCACGATTAACGCGCACCAAAACGTGCAGCCAATCAAATACGCGTGAAACGAGAAAGGGGCGGGGCATCATTCGCTTACACGCCCGAAGAAAAAAATAATTAAAATTATCTATCACTCAGATTATTACCTTAGTCACTTTTAAGCATATATTTAAACGGTAAAGCGCTGTTGCATTTATTCAATAAATTATCAGAGAAAAGTAATTGAATTTACTATTCTCAATATGTATAAATATCATTTGAATCCTTTGAAAAATCAGCATTGTTTTAGATACGGATCGACCCATGTTATTCTTACCGTGGACGATTATTCTTTAATGTATAGAAACTTCGTATGTTAATTTCCAATCGTATTTTGTTCTTTCGGCATACATATACAACAACTAATACCCGATTTCTTAAAACTGAATTTTATTTGTATACTAACAATTTCATACCTTAATATATTTGTGTTCGCGAGTCCTTATTAGGGGCAATTGCATCATGAATAATATATAAACAATGTAAATATAGGAGTTTCCAGCTTCCATGCCACTTTCTTATTTTTATTTTATTGTTCCCACGACATTTTTTTCTCGAATAATTTCACTGATCATAAATTAGTGAGAAAATAATTCATTAACCTAATAAAATTTCTTCTGCGTAAGTCAAACATAGATATGGTGCATAAATGTTGATGACAACAATGCATTTACACACAACACTAATATTTGTACCATTCGCACTCAAGTATATTATTCTTTGATTACGCTTGAGGGCCCAATTTTCTGATTTCAACAACAGTAAGGCACATTGGTTAGTATAGGTTTATGTCTATTAATTAATATTAAAAATAATCGGTCTCTCCTATTACGAAATGTGTGCGAGAACTTGCAAGATTTATGCAAAGTACGTTTGATGTTCATTCAACTGAAGGGACTTTTATGACTGGTTACATAATATTAGTATTACTTCTTATTTAAGCACATCCGTTTAATAGAGGGTATACCCGGTGATTAAGTATCGCAATTTTAACAAATGCGGAGATTATGTCAAATCTGTATCAATTCGTAAATAGATATTATTTTAAAGATAAACTGACAAATGAATGCTTACTTTTGTAAATTTTGTACTAAATTTACTAAATATGTTATTCTGAATATAAAGAAAATAGTTTTATGATTAAATGATACAATTTACACGAGAATATTGGTTGAATTAATTCATTAAAATTCGGATGCACATTTCAAGGTACGCAAAATCTAAGGGGAATCTGTCGCGTATTGTATAACATAGTAAATGTGACAATAACGTTATCCTGTGCCCGTAGCTTTGCTAGTATAAGATTTTTTTTTCCATTTCCACATAATATATGCAAATACTAATATCAACTCCGATGCTGCTGCCTTATTCGATTGGCGTTCGAAACTTTTTAATAGCATCTTTTGACAAGCACGTAATATTTACAGGCTAATAGTATTAACGGGGGACATAATACTGATTCGCATTATGTTTGCACGAGTTGTGCATGTCCACATGTTAGGCCGGTGGCCAGGAACATGTTTGCTCCCCCCCCTTAGGGAATTTTGTAGACATGATTTTTCTGAAAGCCTGTTATGTCCTGGATATTTTGCAGTTTGTTTGCACTCTGGCGAGTGGGGCATAAGGGTGTTACGGAGGTTTTAATATGTTACCCCTAAAATTTGTAGAAAAAATATATGGATTTTGAATCTTTAATTCTGCTCTATTCAGGATACGATTTAATAAAACTTATATTTTTATATAAGGATGAAGTATTATCTGTTGATTGATGTAGTTTTCATTTCAAAATTTTTTCACTTAGGTAACATATTTAGTGTATAACATACATAACCTTAAAAAGATGAAATTTAAGTCAGAAACATACCTGTAGGATTTTTATTTGCAATCAAAATTTGGCAATAATACATGTTTTTGAAAGCTGCATGATCAAACAATATAAAACAGTGTGTTTTTTCATAAAAATCACACTGGCTATTGTAATAATTTTTCCATAATCTTATATGTTACCATATCGCTAATTCAAACGTTATATTCATATTTTGGGATAAACAAGCATAAAATATTGAGTTTAATTAAATTATTGAGCTTTATAAATGTAAGTGTTCTTGAAACTTGCATGACTTCAAATTTTCAACATGCATAACATATGTTACTTATTAAAATAAGGCTTTTCCTTGTTTTTATTTTTATTTTTAATGGTGTTAGCTGATATCTATTTGAAGAAATTAACTATGTGTGCTCTGTGCAATGTCCTGATGTTTGTTAGCCCTGGGTAGATTTCTAAATACATTCACAGACGTTTTTTTTTACTAATATTACTGATTGAATGAAGTATTTTCTCTAAAACTGATATTGTTGTACAAAGAACCGATTACATTTACAAAACTGTATCACGACTATGCAATCATTTTAGATTAAACTATAAAATAATAATAATACTAAGAAGTTTATAGTGTATACTATGTTATGTTATGTTATGTTATGTTATGTTATGTTATGTTATGTGGTTAAAATGTTAAAGTGTTTAAGCTTCTCAATTGTAAGCCTTCAAATCTCCGTAACATTTAATTCCCATGTATTGACAAAGTACAATGCATTTATGAATAAAATTCTAAAAAAATAACTTTTAGAATTGGTTCCAAAAAGTAAAAAGACAAGAGATAAAAAGATTGCTTAGAAAAGTGTTACAAACAAAACTAATTAAAATTAATTATATGTTACCTAATTATTTAAATAATGTTTTTTTAGAAAGATCACTTAGAATAAAGAAAATAAATTTCTAAACTGTGTTTTACCCGGTAGTTTGTATCTAGATTACCGTAGAGTCATTCATAATGTGAATATAAACTATATTTACTAAAAACAAGGTTTAAAGCACCAGTTCTGGTCTTTTAGAGCAATAATAACTGACATTGCTGTTAAATAAAACATGTGAAATAAGAAAAATAAATTGTCTTAAATGAAACATTATTTTTCCATTGTTCAAAGAAAGCTTAAAAATTTCTTAAGAATTCCTTAAGATCTTTGTAGAATGTTGCTTTTATTAAAGACAAAAAGTGTTAAAGAGAAACATCCTAATTTGAAAGACAATCTGTGTAATGCAGGTGATGGTAAGCTAACAGACAAGTTAACGTTGACTTAATAATTTTTTAGGTAAAAAGTTATTTTACTTGAGTCAAAAAAATTGCTATATAATGCTCATGCTGTTTCAATGTTTTACAAATTCTACACTGAACCTTAGTATTTTAGATGAATAAAACTACTTTTAAAAACATTTCGAACATCAGATAATTTAATCAGCTAATTAGTGTTAAGTTTAAATTAAGTAGCTTTTAAATTTGTTATATATCAACTATAATATTATATTAAAATATTTATAAAAATGTTAATTAACTAATCATTTGCGGTTTCTTGCTTTTCTTTTCTTATTATTTTTGCTGGTTATTAAAGTAAAAATTGGTAACATATTATAGGATGACTAAACACATAAATAGAACAATAAAATGATAAAAAATGTTAATTTTGTTTATTCTTTCTTTTCTACATTTTGTTAGAACAAATTAATGTTATCTGTCTCAATCGAGAGTATCTGGACTTAGCTTTAGACTGGATGCAACAGCCAATGATTAGTGCAAACGTAAGCTGTATTACAATGTTGTCACTGAGTCATATTGATAGCTTTATCGTTAATTTAAAAAAAAATAAAATAGGACGAACTTAAACCATTTACATCATACACATTTATTTCAAGACATATTGAGCAGTACACATATCTTTAATCTCTGAAGATTAACTACATTTAAATTAAAAATAAATTTACTGTTTAATATCACCAGCATCAATACCTTAATTTCCTTTTGTAACATAATTCTTAATATATATTACCTATTTTAATACAAGATACATAAAGTGCAGTAAGGTTGGTAACTAAAATACGTTCTTTTGGGTAACATATTTAAAAATGGTGATTTATGATATGGTATTTAGTTTTATTATGATATAAAGCTAACTAATCGTTAAAACTCATGAAGAGGTGTATTTAAACAAAAACAATTACACCAAAACTTCAAATTTATAAACCATAGGCATAAGTATATGATATAGCATAATACTAAAGTCACATATATTACTTAAGTTATAGATAATATTAACAAAGTGTTTAACACAGTTTACCTTTAAATCACACAATATGTCTTTCAGAGTTTAT
Organism: Corbicula japonica; assembly: GCA_038501625.1. Taxonomy (NCBI): domain Eukaryota; kingdom Metazoa; phylum Mollusca; class Bivalvia; order Venerida; family Cyrenidae; genus Corbicula; species Corbicula japonica. The sequence goes on along the minus strand of JAZAYU010000363.1, from coordinate 201,686 downwards.
TTCTTTATTATTTATTTTATTTATAAATATTTTATTTGCTATCTTTGAGATATTTTTTTCCATTGTTTTTTTCCAGATACTTTTGGTTTTCGGAATTTCAAAATATATGTATTTATTTACATACATTAAACAAGAAGTGTGTCTCAATGTGACTTTATTACATTTAAATACTGCATTCTTATTTATATTAATGAATTAAGCAAATAAAACAGAAATTACTTGCTAATGTAAGTAAGAAATGTTTCATACAACTTTTTAAACTAGGTTTTGATGATAAGTAACATATCTTATTGACTATTTATAGACCTATACCTTAGGTTGCAGATGTTTTATTGCATTAAAAATTAAAAAAAAACATCATCTTGGTGTAGAAAAATAGGTTTATTTCAGAATTATAATATAATATATAATTATAATTGCCAATTATTGCTTCAACGCATAAAATTTTCTCAAAGGTCACATATTCAAACAGGCGTTACGGTAAAACACCCCACTCGCCAGAAAGCAACAAATGGCAAAATGCGAAGAATGGGATAGGCTTTCAGAAAAACATACCTTTCAAAATTCCCCCAGGGGAGGGGGGTCTATTGGCAGCTCAAGGTCTATTTCATTTATGGCTTGTTTTCCCATTTTCTTTTCTTTCGGTAACATATTTCAATATAGCGTTACGGGCTTATGTCCCAATGTATATCACTGTATTAAATTTGTCCTGAATTCTCATTTATTTTACTATATTTACATATAAGCACAAATTACTTGCTACTGCATGTAAGAAATGTTCCATACATCTTATTTTACTAGGTTTTTATGTTAAGTAACATAACTTAATCACTATTTTAGACCAATACCTTAGGTTACAGATGTTTTATTGCATTAGTAATGTAGATTAGAGCTTCCTAGTGTAGAATAAATAGATTTATTTTAGAATTTTTACAATTATCAAATGTTTCATTCGTACACAAACTTTTTTTAAAAGGTAACATATTCAAACAGGCGTTACGGAAAAACGCCCCACTCGCCAGAGTGCAAACAACTAGCAAACTGCGTAGAATGGTATAGGCTTTCAGAAAAATATACCCTTCAAAATTCCCTTAGGGGGGGGGGTCTATTGGCAGCTCAAGGTCTATGTGTAGATACTTATCGTAGTCCGATTCCAATTTTTCCAAAACACTAGCAGTCCGATTATGACGATTTAATATCTATAAATCACAGCTACGGAAACCATATATTCCATGTAGCCATTTCGGCGGATAATAGTGCAAACATTTTTAATTGGACATGCAATAAAATGTAGATGTACGATCAAATTATATTTAACTTACAGTTTTATTTAGCGTTTATGCATGATGATCATGCGAAAATTAACTAAAACCGTTCCGTCACTATAACCTTGCGGGGATGGTTCTTAGTTCATGTGTTCGCTATATCGGTTGTTTTGGGGTTGAGTAACAAAAATAATATACTATTTTCATTGTTTTACATCACGTCCGTATTGGCTTATCATACAGCGAACTGCATAGAATATTAAGAATACATGAAAAAAAAAACTTAGATATGCCTATTAAATATAGGGTAACCCAATCACTTCCCCTTTGCATCCGCCTATAGCAAAAAGCATATAGATTAGAATAATTATAATTCTGCGCTTAGCAAATATGCGAATTTAACACAAATATCTAAGTGTGTTGCTATCCTAAATCTGGTTTAAATGACGACGATACAGAACTCTAACAGTCTCTTTATTGTTTTAGTAAAAAGGGCGTATTAAGAATATTCATTTCAGAAATTAAACCTTTCGCGCGCAGCCACAAAGTAGAGATGTAAAGAAAGCATAGTGTTTAGATTTGCTCTAATCAAGACAAATAATGTTAATTGATTATCTCTAAAAGCGCAAGGTACTTGTCGCTGTTCTGTTTTACTGGTTCGTAGACACGCGTGTGATCTATGCCGCTAGCTATCTGGGACCTCTGTCGGCCACGCTCTAATATTAAAGATATACTGGCCCCTGTTCCCAAATAACTGATTAAATTAGTGCATCCGATGATCAAACGACTTGTGATATATGACGCGCACTCTACAGCCGCGGGAAGCAGGAAGTATTTAGAAACGTGTCATGTATACCACGTATGGCCGATAGTCCCCCGATATCAGATCAATTAATTTTATGAATCTATGTGAAGTTTTGTATTCCGATACTTATAAGAGATATTAGTAATTAAGTAAATTGGAAAATATTTTGTTGGAAACTAAAAATGTGTCAATTCTGGCTCAGATAGTGGATGAAAAATTGTGAACACTAAGTCAGTTTTACAGATTCTTCTCCCAGGTGATACTGTCGCGATTTTTGTATGTTTTTTGTAAATAATTATTTTTATAAAATAAAAGGGTGTATTATTTAACTATATTTCAAGTGTGAAGAGAATATTCCTATCCTATGACGAGAAATTTACAATATATTTTTTTAATTATCGGTACTGTAAAGCTAAATTTTAGTTAAACTTAAAGAACCAATTAATCTTATTCTTAAACGAAAAGACCACAACTGTAGTGTTTGAGATAGTTAATTTTTCAAACATGAATCTACTATCCATAATTTTCGCATTTTAGCGTCAGTAATATTATTCCCCCAAAAAAGTTTGTAGAAGACAACTCGATTGTTAAATTAATTATTAATGTCCAGCATTCACGTATTCTGGCTTAATTTAATATTTTGCGTCGTTTTGTTTTAGACATTCTCTGCGCTCGAAATCAACACAATTATTTATATTATAATAAATAAATGGGAAGTGAATTTTAAAGCTATAAAATGTTTATTTTATTTCAGTATTTCTTTTCTTACTAAATAGGGACAAGTAAACATTGGAGAAGCTCGGGTAAAACACAATTCATTGCACGAGGCTTCACGATCATAAGAAAACGGAGAGAAAAGATAAAAGATTGCGGATGTAAATATATATCGAACATGTGCCATATTCGACAGGTTTTAATGGATGCAATACAGATTTAATAAAAATGCCGATTGCTTAAGACCAGGAATCTAGACTACATTGTTAAGACCAAACTTTTGTTTTGTATTTTAAGAATCGGGATATTCTCAAAATCTCTTTACCATAAAAACAGCATTTTCATTTTCCTGGTTGTTAAATGTGCTTTGTTGCTCCAAATAATTTGATATCACCAATTAAATCAGTAAAAATGTTACTTATATTAACCATTTGGCTGAAAGTTAAAGCAATATATATGACCACAGTAGACCCAGGTGTTGATCTTCGCCATTTCAATCAATGCATTTCAAGAGTTCAAGTAAGTCGAGTCTACTCTGCATGCATGTATTAAGAAGGATAAGCAGCAAAAACAGACCTTACACAAACTTTACCTATCTTTAAAAAATCTGATTGATCTAAATCGATTGTTTATATTCGTAACAAAATCAGCTATGCTACATGACACCCATGAATGCATTACATTTCCGTTGAAATCTTCAATTCAGAGCGCTACCAAATAAATATTTTTTATAATATTTTCTATATGCCCATTTAAATTTTCTCGATTACACGTTAGGCATGCGCATTGATATTTTCTCGATTGCACGCTTTCACGCTGGGCATGCGCATTGATATTTTCTCGATTGCACGCTTTCACGCTGACATATATTATTTGTAAATGCCTTTTCATGAACACTTACCGATTTAATGATTGAGATTGAGATAATTATATTTAGATAATCAATTCACAAACTTAGTAAATAATTCAAAAATGCTTTAGTACTGATTTGTAGAAATAAATTTTTCACCGCAATTTATTCGGACCAAAATAATTTCAATGATGAAACTACATTTTTTCATCTTCTCGTGGTGAAAGAAAAAAAAAGATGCACGTACTGTGCATAGAATCTAGTTCGCACGTCACCTTAAAATAACTTTATTAAATATATTATCGGTGAATGTTATGGCTGATTGGGCAATATTACGCAAACTATTATGGATTTTAATCAGTTTCTTGTCAAATATTATCACATCTCGCAGTTCTAATAAATGGCGAGATATCGTGAGATTTACCACTTTTGATGTCATTTTAACAGAACGGACTTTTATGACTGGTTACGCTATGTTACGTAACCTTATCTATGCACATCCGTTTTAAGTGACAACTACAGTTATCAGTACCAGTCTGGCAGACTTAAAAGTCTTTGTCAAATGTTAACGACTAATATAAAACAATTCAGACTTTGATATTGTTTTTCAATCATTTAAATAGTGTTCTAAATGTTATATTAAATCAAAGGACTGGAGGTACTGATGGGTCGGCCATCAAAACACAATTGAAAAGCGATGGATCTTTAGCAAAGAGTTTGTGTTTGATTAAGTTGGACCAGAAACAAACTTTCGCCTCAAGGACGGGGACCAATTTACTTTATGACCTCTGAGACATAGATATTCGACCCCAAAACAATTAAGGTCCAATTAACAAGTCAAGGCAAATACTGTATCAAGTTTGCAGACGCAGTGACATGGAGAGCAAACCTGGTGGAAGGACAATATGTCTAAAGATATAATTAGAATATAATTGGACTTCTTGGACGATAATATGAAATAAGACAATGCCTCTCTCGGAACTGACCAATCGAAATTAAGTGAGGGATATCATACTACATAGGTCATATGGTCAACAGTGAAACAAAGCTGGTCACAGTCCTCAGACATCCTGCGAGCAGTTGTTTGCAAGCACAGTATCAATAGACAGCACCTAAAATTCTGAGTTGAGATACGGTGACACATGACAGAACTAGATGGGTTTTCAGATGAACTCTTGTGTCGCCCTCTGGTACAATGTCTGAAATAATGCAAGTTCAAAAAAGGTCATAACTCAACCAAATGTGACCTTGACCTTAAGAATTTGGCATCATCATGAATGTGTTGTCATAAGTAAAGTTATAGTCAACGTTGAGTTTTCATGTCAAAATCAAAGTACAAAAAGGGGCATAACTCCATCAAATGTGACCTTGACCTAAAGAATTTGGCATCATCATGAGCCTGTTGTCATAAGCAATATAATTTGAAAGTTTCATGAAGAAATATTAAGAAATGGCAAAGTTATAGCCAACGTTAAGTTTTCGTGACGGACGGACGCTCCCACAGATGGGCATTTGTTGGGTATTTCTTTTGTTTAAAACTACCCAACAAGCGAAAAACTACCCAATAACAGACTAACGGAATGAATGGAAAGTTCTCACAGATGGGCATTTGTTGGGTAACAAGTGCCATCGGTGGGCCTGGATGGACAGAAGGACAAAGCGATCCCTATGAATCGCCATTTCTTCAAAAAGGGCGACACAAAAAGTAGCTAAGCTTGTCATTGTCTTTGAATATTCAAACTTGAAATCAGCAAACAGTATTGAGTCACATGATTTAAAATAAAACTACAAGTGACACTATGTTTTTTTCCCAATAGTTTTATTATTCAGCAAATAATGTTCAAACAAACAATTACACTGATGCTTTTTTTGTCAACTGATGCTTTTTCAATGTGGTGCACATTCTAACGTTTTGTTATATTTTATATAAATTGTCTCATTTTCGCACCCACTATTTGTATCGACATTTGTGATTTTTTTATTCTTTTCCGTTACAAAAGCAGCATGTTCCATTGCAGGAATTAGTGGCAATATAAAGGCTGTATGCTCCCTCAGACAGTCATAGACAGAATTGTCAAACTGGTCAACTCACAGCATTCCATGTGAAGCTGTTATCCTGAAATATTAATTTCAACAAATTACCTATTTATATTGAAATTCAAGCATAATGGTCTGTACTTTTTAAAATGTTCAAGCATAATGGTGTGTACTTTTTAAAATTTATTTGTCGAAGTTAGAAACTGATAAATATTTGACAATAAATTAGTTTTGTCCAATAATATTAATTTTCTTGCCCTGGCAATACTACATTTATCCTGCCTTTTGACATGGTAACCCTTGGGTTCTCATTTTTCTTCATTGGTTGTGGTGTATGTTTTGAAACTGACCATATTTTTCTCATTTCTTATGATGAACCTTAACTCCTTGGAATTGCCTTAATCATATAGACATTTGACGCAGGAAATAACCTTTTGACTTTTGAAAATTAAAAAAAAATAAAAAATCATTCTGACCCTTGCGCTTTTACCTGAAGTGTCTTCGTTTTCCTTAAATTAAGGGTAATTTTGGTTATTAATTTCCAGAATCCACTAAAAAGTTGCACTTATGTCTCCCTGGGAGCTATGTCATATTATAAAATTCAAGAACAAGAGTGGGAAAAAACCCATCTCGACATAAGAACTTGGAGTCATGCTGAGTGTGTTGTCATGAGCAATATAATTTGAAAGTTTGATGTAGAAATATTAAGAAAAGGCAAAGTTATAGTAAACATTAAGTTTTTCTGTTAAAAATAAGTACAGAAAGGGATTAACTCCATCAAATGTGACCTTGACCTGAAAATTTACATCAGCTCAAGCATGTTGTCACAAACAATATAATTCTGGTGTCTGATCTGGATTGATTGGAATCTACACTGTTTGCATATTTATAAGAAATAGCCTCGTGAATCTTATTATGAACCATGTAGATCCTGTTGACACTGCACAGATATGCCTGCTGATCTGGATATACACTGGTCACTCATGTCATGTATTCATGGAAGAAAGGGTCAAAAACAACACAGTAAATTTTTTATAGGTTGATTAATTTTCTTGTGAACTGAGGTCTTACAAGTCTTCACATACATACAAACACAATTTTATGTTTTCTAGTTACAAGATACAAATACCAACATTTACAGTTAGATTAAGTGTCTCTCTATCATACAGTCATGTAGCTCTTATACATGGAAATAAAAAAATGCAAACCTTGTCTCCATTTTTTACAGTAACATTCATATTCTGCTCCCTAGTTTTCTACCAATTTTGCAAACATTTCAAGTCCACAGCTTTTACTAGACTGATGGTACACATGGCTGAAAATAATAAATGTTGTATTTTAAATCATAACAAATAACCCAAGTCAATTTCACTGTACTTTTTGTTGCTTATGAATATGTACATAAATAGCTGTTGCAGTTAAACAGTTAACAGATTACACTGTTGTCATAATTTGTTTTTAAGGTAATTTTTTTTTATAAATATCACACAAAACTTTTAAAGAGGTTTTTCTGATGTGAGCTTTGTGGCATCTTCAATTCCTATAGGCTCCTACACAATTTATCCCATGTATTCTTTTCGTCCATGTACATGTATATGCCTTTGTGGCATGGGTGATCAGTGTAGATCTAGATCAGCCGACACATCCATACTATACTGCCTGATTAGGATCTAAACTGTTAGCTTTTTTTATTCAATAGGTTATTTCTGACCACAATGTAACCAGTGCAGATCCAGGTCAGATCTTCCATCTGATCTGTATCTCTACACTGGTTGCACAGGCATGAAAATGTGTATATATGTAGTAAAGGGTTAATTATTACAATAACACACTTGGAGCTACATCTGTGCTATCTCTATCTGATCTGGATTTACACTGGTTGCCCATGTGGTGAAATGGCGTGTAAATGGAGTAAAGGGTCAAGTTATTAACCAAGAAAACAGAAACAGCATTGGATTTTTGAGACACATTCATATGAGATTACCCTATTAATAAATGAATAAGCAACCACAAGAACACATCGTGTTTGTGCAAGGTGGCCCACAGATGAATATTATATAATGTAATTATTCAAGTGAATTCATGTTGGCCATGTTATTGAGCCAAGGGTAGTCATATATGCCTGAGGCAGAAGGCCGAGGGTATATATGACAGCCCGAGGCCCAATAACATGGTCAATAGGAATATACTTGAGTGATAATTTTTTTAATTAACAGAATAAAAACATCAAATTCATATGAAGACTAAAAGTTCTGGGCCAATACAGGGGTTCTGAGCAAATATTGTAATTGCTGGGCCATCATAAAATAGTAAAGTATGAATGTGATATACAATGTAGTGTCTGCCAGGATTATGGCATGATCAGGTCAGGTGATGACATGCCTCGAGATTTTGCTACACTGCAGTCATGTAAAAAGGACAAAGTATGGAATACCTGTACTGTATATTCATACAGGGCTCTCACTAGAGAGAGACTAGAAGGAAGTAGTCCCATCAAAAGTGACCAGACTTCTCTCTTCGTTTAACTTTGGGAGAAGTCTTTTTGTATTTAATATATAGGGAAAGAATGCCTTTGACTGCAAACTTCTCCATAATTCAGTAAATTATTACAAAACTTCTCCCTGATAGGTGAGAGCCCTGTTAAAAGTCAACTAATAAAGTTAAATATACCATTAGCCTTCTTCCTCTGCTCTTCCAATTCCATGCTTTTTGAACCAGAGATGTCACATTTCTTTCATTTGATTATAACACTGAAATACATATTTAACAAACACAAAATTATAACAATTATTTTGATCTTTGCTCAAATTACAAATATTCTTTATAATAAAACATTGTAGACCAGCATATACTTATTTCAGGTATTAGTTGCTTTGGTATATTGTCCATGAATTTCAGAGTTCTCATGCAAATGGTTTTTCTTTTGTTTTAGTATGTGCTTGGTAATTAGAACAGGAATTAGACTAAATTGAGCTTGCAAACATTTACTACATCCATAGCTAAATACATTTATTTACTAAAATCTAGGTGGCAATAAGTATTTCCCCCAAAATTCATTTTTTGAAATTTTAGCATGTTTTCGCCATTTGCAATGTTTGCGACCTCTTAATTTGAGTTATACATAAAATGGGTGATGTAAATGTTTCTCTTGTGGAAATCCCAGTAAGATGTTTGTAAATGGTTACAGATCTCACCCATTCAGTATGGATAACAGATTTGGGGAAAGTTTTAAACTTTATTTTAATGCCACATGAGATCAAACTGTTCAATACTGAATTTACATTATTTGCATTAAGTATTTGAGGTAATAATTAACATTGTTCTGTAGAAAATTTCTAATTTATGAAGTGATTCATTTACAATATCATATCAGCATAGTAATTACTGTTGCACTGTTGAAACAGAACACAGAATAAATAACATCAAAGTGCTTCAAGTCCATTCATACTGTATTTTTGGGCCCAGAGCATGAACCTTGTGGGTAGTAGTCGCCCCACCTAAACCAGTCTGGCTAAACCTTGTGGGTAGTACCAGACTTCCCGAAAGTTGAAAAAAAGTGTCAGACATTTGGTCAGACAAGATTTGAAAAACTGTCTGACCGAAACAAATTCTGTCAGACCGAAACATGTTAAAAAGGTATAATAAAGTATAAGGAGTTCAAATTTTTGTCTGACATTCGGTCAGATAACATTAGAAAACATGTCTGACCGGCTGAAATTTTACCAGACAGGTCCTTCGGTCTGGCAACTTTCAGGAAGTCTGTAGTACTAGTTGTCGCCCCACCTAAACCAGTCTGGCTGCATGTCAATATAAATTAACACTGATTATTCATCAGATTACAATTTACAGGAACCTGAATTTCCATCTGAAAATATCCAGATCTGGAAAAATATTACATTTTCCACATGCAATGGATTTGTACCCCACCCACTTACATGTTACAAGAATTTACCAGCTGCAATGTTGACACAGCGTTATAGCAGCTCAAGCATTACAAATAAACTAAAATATACTGTTTACAAAAATTACATCTCCTAAAACAGTCATTGTGGATTTAAGTAAATTTTAACTCAAACATTTTTATTTTACCTTCACTTTTGTTGTCCACTTCATTGCATGATGTCAAACAGTTCTATACAGCTTCAAATGGGGTATTATGTCAAACTTAGTTGATACGGGTCTGACCAGATCCAAAGATCATCTAAACCTGTTTATAATTAATTAAATAAACAATATACATATAATAAATAAATACATGATTATTCTTTCTTCAAGGATGCTAAATTCACCCGAAATGCATTTAAGAGATACTATTAAATAAATTCATATAATTTGTGAAGTTCCTGTTCTGTATACTCAGTGAATCCCTGAGGTTCTACTCTTCTTCTTCTTTTGGTTTTCCCTGGGTTATTTTGAGAATATCTGTTCTGATTAAATGACCTGTAGACATCATTGAATGGAGTGCAAGACAAAATTGAAAGAAGTAAAAACTTCTGATAGCGGATTTCACTGACTGTTCCAAGGCGGTAACACTAGGGTTCTCATTTTTGTCATTGTTATTGGCGTCTCTTTGAAACTGATCATTTTATTAACAATGCTCTCTCCCTCTCTTCTCTTGACTGTGTGGTGAGGCTGTTTTTTCTGAATGTGGCGATTCCCAATATGCATTTCAGAAGGTCTACATATAATGTGCAATTATTCAGAAAACCCCGTGTCAACTATGCAGCCGGTTATGATTTGGGAATGGGTTATGATATGGGAAAATTGCATTCATGTCAGATCTGGATATTATCTGATGCCAATGGAAATTCAGGTTCTTTTGATCAAATGCATAAAATGCATTCATTAATATATCTGTTAAATCAATTCATGTATGATTTTAAACTTACTTTAAACACAATTTTCAACAGATCTAAATGTGTTAAAAATAAATCATTGTGAATCAGATCAGGGTCTCTAGTCTATGATCAAATGCTTTATGTTTGAAGCATTCAAATGGAAATTTTTTTATAAAAATCTTACACGATATTCGTTAATCGTACAAAAACCGACTTCTTTCAATGCAATACATTGAAATGATTTTATTACTTACATCGCTACAAGGTTCCACAATAAATAGCCACAATGTTTAGGGCCCTAAATTAAAAAAAAAAAGTTTTGCCTCGTCCTACTCAGCGGAAACTCCTACTTTCATTTTGGAGAGTGCATTAAATGACGTAACGGGACGTAACGTTCAATAAAACCTAAAGAGCCAAAATCTCGTTTACTGCGGTATAGTCTTTCGAATCTAAACATGGTAAATTTCAGTCAACTGTTGAAGACGGTCAGTATTCTGGAAGAAGAATATAAAATTTCAGTTTTACAAAGATTTCGTAACGTTACCATTCGTAAACCACCAAATCCACCTCCATTTTCCATATGAAATTCTATTTACAAAGAGAAATGCTATT